>JAQIXW010002824.1:0-14440 GCA_034700685.1 Willowsia buskii | reverse complement strand
CAAGCGACTACAACTCTTTATGATTGGAATGCGCCGAGTGGACATGACAAGAAGAAATGATAATATTGTTATGGTGATGCTTAAAATGACAAAATTGTGGTGACTAGGTGGGTTGATGTATGTCCTGACTATGTCTATTGATGCTAAAAACTGTTTAACATGCAAGGCTTGGAATTGGTCAGGCGTTTTTACAATCAAAGGATTATTACCTAGTACATGTCTTGTAAAAACATGTTATAGCATGATCGTATTATGTAAAAACTTTTCAAAAAATTTGTTTGCTTGCTTTGCAGGTTTTTGTTGGGTGTCAACAAACAGGCATTTATGTACTTTTCAAAACGTCATAATTTTAATTTTCTCTGAAAATAGATTTTGCACATTTTAATCAATACACAATTATGCGGAAAAATATTGAACATCATCATCCAAACAATACAAATAGATATTTTACTAGAATTATAAGAAGAAGGGAAGCTTGTTTAAAGAACAATAATTTGGTTGTTTGTGCAATTCGTACATGATACATAATGATGATGACACGGGAAACTAAGGAATGATATGTTGGTAAATTTCAGTAAATTATTATTCAGTAACCACACAAAAATACAAATGATGATGGTGTCAATGGCGATTCTCTGCCATGAAACTGTACTCCACCTATCTTAGCATATATGTATGTTTCTGACGGGAAAACATCAACATAATTTATAGAAAACAATTGCTAGCAAGTAAAACTTCAAACTTGAGCTTAAGACTATATGATAGCAATAATTCATGGTTTCAGCGGTGCTCTTTATGGCATCTTTGAGAATTATGCAACAATACAAGTTTTTTCATGTCTCTAGCTTGTCAAGTTGTCAATAATATCACTGAATATTACATGTGTATATTGTTCATCGTAAATATTTCACTCTTTAAATAATATATTTCAATAGAATTTGATTTGAGAAAAAATATTCCAAGCGTGTTTTGAATGAATCGCAGATTTCACAAAGTTGCCTCTGGACACATTAAATATTTTAGATATTATACTTTTCCGTGTTTGGGAAAAAAGCAACCTAACTCACGAAGATTTTTCAAAATTGTTTCCTTGCATATTGTGATTATTAGTTATACATACATACATATTATTAGTTATGTCTGTTAATGCCACAAAATCCAGAGAAGACGTTTTTTAAAAGTTCGAATTTCTTATTGTCAACGAAAAAACATGATGATATTTTAGGATCAGGATGATATAGTGTCATAATGCCCCACATATTTTAAAGTAGCCAAAATTAGAGCATTGCTGCAAAGTATTATGATTATGTACCATAGTCACAAGTTCTCTATGTCAAAATGTCAAGTTGTCGGATTTTTCTATGCACAAAATGCATACCAAACATATCTTTTATTGTTATATTGGTCTAAATTATTCAAGGATGCTTTAGTAAACCATAAAAAAGTGTAATTTCAGCAAATAATTTGTAAATATCTTAAATATTTTGTTCTCAGTGCAAGTTGCATATGACCTACATGAAAATGCATATTGCGTGCCTAAATCTCACTTCTTTACTATGAATTAATATTTTGTCCTAGTTGTGAGTTGTGTTGTGTAAAGAAATTTAAAAAATAAATCCGACGAAATCTCAAATTCATTTGAGAAATTTGAATTTTAGAATTTTGAACATGCTCAACTTTGTTTCGTAACCAATAGAGAATGAAATATGATATTTTCACCGGATACCAGTTTGATTGAATGATTTTACACAGATCAAAGTCTTAGAAAAGACGAAACAAAACGGTGTGTAGTTGTGAATGAAAAATCTTCAAGACTTAAGTCATTCAATAGGCGTAGTTTTCCAATGAATGTTTTGATTTTCTTTGATGTAGATGTGTATGTAGATAGTAGATACTCAAAGGAATGAATGATATAAAATACTTGTGGATGCTTATGACTAACACCATACATTCCTACTAATACATGTAGGTACGTAAGTGTTACAGAATCCGGAGTAATTAAATTTATTGCAGAGTCGTCAATAATAATATTGAACATTTTTGGCATGCTAATATTTTCGAGCAAGAATCTCAGTGGCGCAGATACAACTCTTACTAATCATCGCCTTTAAAACATCATACACTCTGCTATTGTATTAAAAATGAATGGATGACATTCCAAACAATCTTCTTTACCAGGAAAGATACTGTTTGTTCATTTCATACGCGTCTCAAATCATAGCTATTCAAAAATAATCGTCAGTATTCATATAAGCTACTAGAAAGAAGCAATAAATGATACTTAGAATAAATTTTCCAAGTTTAGTTTTGCGCAACACAAAAAAATAGGTAATTTTTAAAGCTGGAACAGGTAAACTAGCCGAAATGGCAGTTTCCAGCAAAAGATGGTCAAGTGTATTATCCTTGACCTCGATATTGCTGTTTACTCTCTCTGGGTATGTACTAGGCACTTTTCAATTTGAGGTAAGTATGATATGAATTTTAAAAATTGGAAGAATTTACTCCATTGTTTAGTATTTAATTTCAAGATAACAGAGCAGTGATATTATGTCAATACATAAAAGGGTCCCGTTGAAAGAAGACAAAGAGCGCTGGAAGCTGTTGATCTGCCGTGTGGTTCTGAAGTGATGGTGAAAGATGGTGAAACTTACATTTTTGACAGTCGCTCCGCCATTATATATGAATCTTCGTTGTACGCTGCCCAGAATCCGGAAGGTTCATACTACGAATCGCATAGACGGAAACGTGCTGGTTCTGTTGCAGCTATCAAGAGCAAGAAGCAGCAAACTCATTCCAATGCAAACAGGAACAACAATAATAATGAGCATCAGACCTCCATGAAAGTAAAAATAGTCTCTGATAATAATTCCAACAAAAAGCAGAGCAAGACAAACAATGTTCAGACGAGTGACAAAAAACATTCAACAAAACAGGAACAAAAGCAGAGCTCAGCGACTGATCAAAAGTCACATTTAAAGTCTGAGAATGAGAAACCTCAAGGAAGATCCTACGGTGGCGGTGGTGGAAATGCACATGGAAACGCAAAGGAACATTATGGAGGTGGTTATGGACACGGTTCTTCACGTGGTAACTATGGGCAGCATTATGGGGGCTCTGGAAATCATGGACAGAATTATGGGGGCTCTGGAAATCATGGACAGAATTATGAGGGCTCTGGAAATCATGGACAGAATTATGGGGGCTCTGGAAATTATGGACAGAATCATGGAAGTTCTGGAAACTATGGGGGTCATAGCACTCCAGTCGGTCACTCGGGTGGAGATGCTGGCTACACTTATAATCATCAAGGATACTTTCAACCCTTGGTTTGTGAATGGACCTTCTTTGCTAGTGATGACTGTTCACTGGAATCTCATATAATTTATTTCAAGGCCGGAGATATGGATTGTTACAAGCAGCAATTTGTTATCAGTGACAACTACACTGATTTCAGGTAATATGCATTCAAAGTATAAAATTCTTGCATTAATTCAATTACAAAACTTGTCACTAGAGCTATAACAAATATGTATCATCCTGATTTTATAGAATGTGTGGACATCAAACACTTTATCCAGGATTTCGTGCTGAGACGCCAACACTCCATATTAAATACTGGAGGACTCCTTACAGTCACCGACACGTTTTCAAAGGATACGTGACCTGCACAGGACGTGCTCGTAAGTTAATTGATTTTCTTTAACTATACATTCAATATTTACCTACATATTATGTAAAGGCAACATATTATCAAGTTTTCCTTTTTTGTTTCAGAACGCCCAGAATATTCTGAAGGCTACGAAAACCAATATTATAGTCACAATGTTCCCTCCTATTACAACACCAGTACCAGTTACAATTCCTCTTTAACGTATACCGATACCAGCAATCACAATCCCACTAGTAATAATCACGCCGAACATGTTTCAAAAGGCATGCTCATGAACAAAGTGACTGAAGATGAAATAGAAAAACTAGGCTTGCACCTTGCAAAGGAAAATAAGAAGCAATTCGAAGTGGTCATTGAAATTGACAGAGAACATGAGAAAGGGGATGTAGAAGTTGCAATGGAGAATGCTGTGCAGGACGAGAATGACAAGGAAACGGAAGTTATTCAAATTGCAAAGTCGGAAACCAAAGAAATACTGAAGCCACAGAAAGAACATGGCCACCACAAGAAAACTGTGAAGGAGGAAATTGAAATAAATGTGGATAATGCTCAACAGTCCACCTCAGATGCTCATCACCATAACCAAATAAAAACGGATCATGAGTCAAATGTCGAGTCCGTGCTTAAGGAATTAAGTCACCAAAGCCTTGTTGAACAATTGGCTGAATTGAATTTGCAAGAGTCCAATTCTCACGGTGAGCACTTGCACGAGCATCATGCACATAACGTGAATGAACTGGGACAAGAAACACGTAACAAGGAGCATCAACATTCTGAACAACAGGTAATTCTGAACATTAATTTTTTACAAATTATGCATTTCGAATAAAAAGCGAGTACATCCAACCTGGAAAACAGAATTTTTCCTTGCAAATTTTTCTAAAGAGCAAGAATGATAAAACGTACGGCGATCCCAATTTTACCTTTCGTCCACCAAAACGTTTTAACTCGCGTCCTCATCCGCCAAAACCTTTTAACCCTCATTTTCGTCCCTCAAATAAATATCCAAACCCTCCTATACCCTATCCTCCTCCTTATCATACCAACCAACAATATTCAGATCCTGAAACACAGACAGACTCACAACAAACTCAGCTAGAATACACAGATAGCCCTACTGCCGTAAAATACCAAAATCTTGATCAATATCAAAATGTAGTTCCCCAGCCGGAACATCCACCTGCGCTAAATTCCACATATTATGCTGAAGTAGAATACATAAACAATGAACAAAATACAGGTAGCCTTCCCCAACCAGAATATTCCCCGACAAAATATTCCATCCCGACAAAAATAGAACACTCCCACAACAATGAGCAATACTCAAATAGCCTTTCTCAGCCAGTAGAATATCCCCCGAGCAATGAACATTACACAAACTTTACTCAACCCGAGCATTTTTCGCACCCAGTGTCATATCCAACCGACACGTCAGAAAAATATTCCAACAGCGAAAACTACAAGGGTGGCGCTACGAATCCAGAGTATTCCCAAGTCCCACATTCCAATCAGGCCACAGTAGTATATTCCAACAACGAAAACTACAAGGGTGGCGCTACGAATCCAGAGTATTCCCAAGTCCCACATTCCAATCAGGCCACTGTAGTATATCCCAACAGCGAAAGCTACAAGGGTGGCGCTACGCAACCAGAATACTCCCAAGTCTCACATTCAAATCAGGCCACTGTAGTATATCCCAACAGCGAAAGCTACAAGGGTGGCGCTACGCAACCAGAATACTCCCAAGTCCCCCATTCCAATCAGGCCACAGTAGTACATTCCAACAGCGAAAATTACAAGGGTGGCGCTACACAACCAGAGTATTCCCAAGTCCCACATTCCAACCAGGCCACAGTAGTATATGCCAACAACGAAAACTACAAGGGTGGCGCTCTCAAGCCCGAGAATTCCCAAATCACGTACTCCACTCAAACTGTAGAAACAAATCCTTTCAACAGCGCACAATACACGGGCGGTGTTCCAAATCAAGAATATCCCCAATCCTCACATTCTACCCAAACCACAGTAAAATACCCCACTGATAATAATAATAATCAGTACACAGGTAGCATTTCCCATCCAGAATATTCCCAACCCTCACATTCAACAACGACCACAGCAGAATATCCCACAAACTCTGAGCATTACACAAGCAACGTCCCCCAACCTGATTACTTGCAACCCCCAGTGAAACAAGCCACGCATACGACAGTAGAATATTCCCACACTCAAAACTATGAGCATGAAGGGAGTGCAGCAATTCCAAACTACAACCAAGTTTCATACTCCTCACCCACGACGGCAGAATATCCCAATAATGAGCACTATAACGGTGGCGCTCCCAGTCCCCAGTACTCCTCCCCCACCACTGACTCATATACCAATACTGAAAACTATGAAGGTGGTGTTCCCAGTCAAAAGTACTCCCCTGTTTCATACTCCACGCCAACAACAGTAGTACATTCGAATAGTGAAAACTACCAAGGCGGAGCTCCGAGTCCCAACCATCCCCCTGTTTCATACTCCATACCCATATCAGTAGAATATTCCAACAAGGACAACTACGAAGGTGTGGCTCCTCAACCGGCGTACAATCAAATGTCCTATTCCACACCCGCAGGAGCAGAATATTCAAATAATTTAAACCACCAAGGTGGTGCTCCAATTCCCAATTCTACTCCAGATTCATACCTCCGTCCCACGACAGTAGAATATTCCAATATTGAAAATCACAATGGCGATATTCCAAATCCGAGTAATTCCCATTTATCATACTCTACACCTACAACAGTAGAGTATACCAATAGTGACAATTACAAAGGCGGAGTTCCCGGTCAGAAATATTCCCCTGTTTCATATTCCTCGCCTACAGCTGTAGAATACTCCAATCCCCCAATGCAATACTCCATACCAACAACAGCCGTATATTCCAATATTGATAATTACCAAGGTAACACAGAGAATTCCGAAGCAACATATTATTCCACCCACACCACAGTTGAGTATCCCAACAGTGAAAACTACCAAGGTGGCGGTGGAAACTATATCCCATCCCCATATCCCACCCCCATGACAGTAGATTACTCCAACAGTGAAAACTATGAAGGTGGAACTCATATTCCGAACTACTCCCACGAATCTTACCATCCCTCCCCAGTATATTCAAATAGTGATAACTACCAAGGTAGCGCTCTTAACCCGGAGAATTCCCAAGTAGTATATTCTACCCACAACACAGTGGAATATCCCAACAGTGAAAACTACAAAGATGTTGCTTCCAACCCCGTCTCATATTCCATGCCAGTATCCGTAGAATATTCCAATACTGAAAACTATGAAGCTGGCGCTCCCACCTATGTTCCATCGTTATACTCCACCCCCATGACAGTAGATTATTCCAAGAGTGAGAACTATGAAGGTGGAACTCCTATTCCAAACTACCCCCAAGTTTCATACCCCACCCCGCAGACAGTAGTATATTCCAATAATGAAAACTACAAAGGTGGTGCTCCAAAATTGGAGTATTCCCAAATTTCAAATCCGTCCACAGAACTAGAACATATCAATAGTGAAAACTACAATGTTGGCATTTCAAACCCAGAGTATCCCCAAATGTCGCACTCCACGCCCATGACAGTAGGATATTCCAATAATGAGAACTACAAAGGTGGTGCCCCAAGTCCCGAATATGCCCCAGTTTCATACTCCACACCAACAACAGTAATATATTCCAATAGTGAAAACTACAACCCCCAAAATTCCCAAGTTTCATATTCCACTTCCATTGTGGAAACGTACTCTAACAATGAACAATACACCGGTGGCGTTCCACAATCAGAGTATTCACAAGCCCCATATTCCACCCAGGACACAGTAGTATATTCCAATAATGAAAACTACAAAGGTGGCCCTCAAACCCCGGAGTACTCACAAGTGCCCTATTCTTCGCCCACTGTCATGGAATATACCAATAGTGAGAACTACGATAGTGCTCCCATTCCAAACTATCCACCAGTTTCGTACTCCTCGCCTACGACCGTAGAATATCCAAGTAGTCAAAGCTACGAAGGTGGCACTTTGAATCCAGGATATTCTCAAGCGGTTTACTCCTCACCCACTGCAGTAGAATATTCTAATAATAATGAAAACTACGAGGGTGGCGATCCAACTACGGAGTTTTCTCCAGTGAAATATTCCTCTAAAATCGTAGAAACATATCCCTTCAACAATGGGCAATACCCTGGTGGCGTTACCCAACCAATTTATCCTCAAGAGGCTTATTCCCCTACTGACACAGATCATTCCAATATGCCACAATACAACATTGGCGTTTATGACCCTGAGTATTCCCCAACGACATATTCCACCACCTACGTGACAGGAGTAGAATACCCAAAATTAGAACAATCTACAGGTGGTCTCCAACCCGAATATTCCCAAGCCATTAATTACACACCAACCAGAATAGAATATTCCTCTAACACTGAGCAATATGAAGGAGGTATTTCTCAGCCAGAGTATTCCCCAACAAAATATTCGACACCTGTCACAGAATATCCCAATAAAGAACAATACAAAAATGAAATTCCTGCTCAATCAGGATATCCCTCAACAACGATTCTCATCCCTACGACAATACAATATTCCCCAAACAATGAACAATACGAAACAAGCATTATTACGAAACCTTCGCCAATGACTTATTCCACCTCAAATCCATTAGAATACCCCAAAAGCCAACAACAAGAAGGTGGGGTTCCACAACCAGAGTATTCTCCAACGACATATACAACTCCCATTAAGTACCCAGACAGTAGCGCTCCCAAGAGTCCCACGCTTCAATATTCTGAAGCTTACAGTTCCACCATAGTTTCTAAACCTCCCACAGAATATTCCCCTCCACCCTATTCCAGTTACTCCACTTTAATGCCAGGCTTACAATACACTACAAAATATCCAGTCACAAGTAGCACACAATCGTACAACCCTACATATTTGACCACTGAATCTGGTGACTACACCAAAACTTATCCAGTTTCCACCACTTCAATGACACAATACTCTGGAACATATCCATCAGCAACACAGTATCCTATTTCATATCTATCCTCAAGCCCTGATCGTGTATCAGCAACATCCTCATCCCCATCCTATGCAAATTATTATACAAGTGCAAATCCAATGTACGGCACTCGAAACCAATTATCCTCTGAAAATGAAAACGAACAGAGTTCACTCACTGGAAGAAGTTACGAGGAAGAAGGTGGCGGTGTAGCACGCGATCCCAATGTCTTATACCACCCTCCTGGATACTCATCAGGCTTACGACCCATGCCAATGATGATACCGTCAGAGCCGATGACAACTATTCCACTTAATCCTCAAAGCTATCCGATTCAGCCACTTATATTGGGCTCTAGTTCAGCAGGTGCTAACAGAAAGCATTGAAAAGTTTACATTACAAAAATATTACATTAATGATGACTCCTCTAATTAATTTCTTTATTATGTTTCAGCGCCCGGTGTAATCGCGTATCCATATAATTCAAGAGGACCGGTGCTTCTTGGAGGAACCCCTTCAGTTCGTCCAAGTGGCTATCAGTATCTCATTTCTTCCCCGGTAAATCCCAACGTCAAAATGATGGTACATTGTCAACTGCCCCCACCTTACCCATGTACTCCAGTAGCAGCAAACCCTCAGCCAGTTGTGGTGTACGGTAGATAGAGAGTAGGAGGACCCATATATTTTTAATATTTTTATACGAGAAGCATTCATTCCTCAATTTCATATTAAGCCATTGAAATGCATTTCAATATTCTCAGAATCCATTGTCATTTATTTATAATAAAGAAACAATAACAATAATATAAAAAAGTTAAGAACAATGTCATTTTTTCTTTCAATGAAAAACCATAAAAGTATCTGGCAAATAAAGAAGAATTTGTTTGATATTTGCATTTATTGAGTACATTTCTTATGTGACTACATTTGACATGACAGTTTTACGGTCACAACTTTTCTCAAAATGATGACGTCTAATCTCCTTATAAAATTATTATTTTCACATGCATTATTACTACCATGCCTATTAAATGGCTCCAGAGGGCAGGTAAATTGTGCAAGTAGAAATATATATTATACTGATTCACATCCAAATTAAATATTAATTAACCTTTTTGGTTAAACGTATTTTTACATTTATTCAGTCCGTTTTTGAGTATTCATCTGATGTACCGGCGATATGTGGTAGTACAAAAATCGTGAACGTTGACGATGTCTTTTTTATCAACGACGACCTTTCCTCTGAGGGTCGAAACAATAAAGCATTTGAAAAGAGAGCAAAAGCAGAAAAATTATTTAGCACCTCCCAGTCAAGTCCTTTTAGTGATTCTAGGTTTTTACCAGTACCTCCTGATGGCTACGTAGATCATGTTCTACCTTCTCGGGAAAAGTATTTAAACCAGGATTTCCCCCGTTTCCAAAGCGATGAGGACGTCCACAACAACAAAAAGTTATTTGACATGTTTCCCGGCTTTGAAAATGAATTCGGTCTATATAATAGGAGAGATGAGAAAAATAGTGAAGAAGAATTTGACGATTTCATGGAAGAGAAATTTACTGCGCCCTACAAAAATGATAGAGGAGAATTTCCCAAACAGCCATACAATGTTGAAATCGAACCTCCTACAACGCCTAGAAAAGGAGACATATTGAGCAATTTGAAGAGAGAATCTGATGGAACAAGGAAAAGTGACAATCCATCTCACTCGGGTCACAGGAAAAGGCAAAGGAACTTGCCCAAATTCGTACAGCATGTTTTAGACGGCATGAAAGGGGACAATAATGAGACCACGCTTCTGCCTGATAAGACTACGACGCGGCCAAATAATTATGATGTGATTTCGGAATACTCCAGGTCAGAAAGACGACCAGTATCACAAGCCGACCGCAGTGCTGGCTCATTGCCACTAATGGAAATGATAGGTAACCTGGGGCCTGAAAAAATACGACAGTTAAAAAGACTGCTGGATAAAATGGAGGATGGAGAGGAAGATCGAGTAGATAGGATAGGTGGGAGTAGGGGCAGAGGATACAATTCGTATGAGCATGTTCCTAGAATGGAGGGATATCCTGATGAACGAATGCATTATCCGCGGACATACGACCTGGACGAATATATGAATGGTCCAAGAAAATCATTTGGCCAATTTGAAACTCACAGAGTTCCAACAAGGGGATATAATGGCAAGAAGTTTAAAATTTCATTTTGATTAAATTTTACAATATAATTTTGCTTTAATTCATTATATACTAAATCAAAGGGAATATTGATTTTTTGAAATCTGAACAGAGGGTGGTAATCATCGTTGGAGCAATGAGATGACGAGACACTCTGATTATTCAGAGTACTCGGACGATGCAGGACCTCCTGATGCTTTACTGCGGCAAAATGAAGAAACGCGTTTCAGAAGAAAGCGTGATGTCTTTCCAAAGTACCCTTTTGAAAAATTGGCTCAAGAGAACGGACTGGCGTATGGGAAAGAGGATTTCAATGATAATGAGCTAAAATCATGCAGATGGACATTTATCAAAGGAATCGAATGTAGCAAGCTTGTGATCAAAATGCAATATTGGACTGATGGAGTGAGAGATTGTGAAAAGGAATACTTGCTGATTAAAGGAAGCGGAGATGAAAATCAGGGAAACAGGTAAGCGAAATATACAAATACCGACAGATAAAAGTTTATTTTTATTTATAATCAGCACTAATAATAATAATAATAATAATAATTTCTTATTTAAAAAAAAATCTTAGATTATGTGGTGGACAAGAGAATCTCGGACCATACAACATTGACGGAGAAAATGTTGTCATTGAGCATTTTAGAGAGCCAACAGCGGGACCTGGCCTAACAAAATTTAGAGGAACCGTGCAATGTGCATAAGAATTCAGTTTTGTAGTTTCGAATATGCAATTGCCTAATTTTTGGATGCAAATGTAGTTTAAGATAATCTAGACAAAAAAACTCTTGACAGAATGTACATTTATGTAGTACGTTTTAATACCAATGTTAAGAAACGTTATGAATATTTATGATGAAAAAGTTGCAACAAAACGACATATTGTGTATTGGCCTACATTCGAATAAAATCCAATAAGTATTCCAAAGTCAACCACTTTCGCTTAATAAATCAGCAACAACCAGAAGTAGGCGATAAGTATGCCAGTGATGTTACTGGAGAGATTTCAGCTAAATAACGGCTTAATACAACCCGTCATATTTTCGTAAAGCTCATTCCGCTTACCTCCCATTACTATTTTTATGCTTTGCATGTGCCAACCTGTGTTGAATGCACGAAGGATACATAGATTTCATGGCTACATTTATGATGTGAAAGTTGGATGAGAAATTTTTACAACAAAGTGTGTAGTATGTAGTTGAAAGCAAGGATATTTCATGGCATGCAATAATAATAATTACCAAGAGATTATATATGATGTCATTGTATTCATCAAGTCCAGCAGCTGGCGTAGCTTCATTTTTGCACTTGCCCGACCAAATTTCTAATCATGGAGATGAAACTGCTGAAATGAGAACCAGATTGGATCACCCACACACTTCCTTTTCGAAAGAATAGGAAGTTTTCCAGCGGAGCAGCTTTTTTTCGTGTTTAATATATTGCATTGCATAATAATTAGTTTAGCTCTGGTGGATAGTGTGAAAATTTAAAACAGAGACTTGATGCATTTAATTTTCTTCTTGGGACTAAGCTAAAGTTGTTTAGTATGCAAATTATATTTTTCCTTGTTGCGACTGTACTATGCAGTCGAGATGTGGAAAGTGTTTCATTAAATACTTCATCAACCCTAAATCCATTAAATTTCGCGGAAACGGTAAGTCAAAAATTATTTATGTCAAACTTATGTGTGTGTTTTTTAAATGCTATATGGTGACAACCTAACAGGCTGCAAATGAATACTACCCATTCATGTACGAAGTTCCTCCAGTAATTGCAATAATTATGGAAAATGAAACGTTGAGAAAAAACTTTTCCTATGGAAATCCATATTTTGATCTCAAAAAGCAGATAATTGGAGACACTGCGTATTGGAAAGGTATAAATAAATTATCCATAAATGGAATAGGTATGATATTATGAAAAATTTGTTTTAAGGTATTTTAATAATGTGTAATGATTTAGTTCAGTATTGTGGGGTTCACTTCATCAACAAAGGAGAAGGATACATTCTGAGTCCAGAGCTATTTGACGACACAGACGAAAGGGTCAGATGTATCTGGGGATTTGTGGTAACGATAACATAAAAATACTATTTTTGAGAACAGTTTCGATGAATAGAGTTTTACAAAATTTATGAAATCATTTTAGGGAGACAGTTTCTGTACCCCGCAAATTGAATGTCCAAAATTCGTAGAAAAAGGAGGGGATTGTAGAACTAATTACTTGCAAATGACTGATGGCGGAGAATCTTTTGTACACCAGTGAGTTGAGATTTCTTAATGTGATTTTTAAATTTTTTGCATTTGAAATTGCATAATTTATGATTTAATGGTGTGATTGTAGTTTCTGTGATAACAAAACCAAGCCTGAGGAAGGAAAACAGTACCGAGCAAGAGGTGGAATTTTGGACGTAGTATACCGTTTTACCTCCCCATATCGAAAACCTGACTTTGAGTGTTTTGTAAAATGCGTCAATTATCCAGGTTACTAAAACCATTATTTTTTCATTCCATTAATGACCTTTCATTTGCAATGTATTCATGAATTTTTTTTTGCCATCAGTCAACTTTACAACTACTGGCTCCAACGTCATAACTGGCTCTGACAAACTCAAAGTTTCAGTCCTCAATGAACCCGTATTGCTGGAAGATACGCTTCCTGCTCCCCAAGCTTACAAAGACTGTCGTAAGCTGATTGAGAATTTTTATCCAGTGCTCTTGAATTTCGTATTCTGCATAATAATCGTAAATCCTCTTTTCTCTAGAGTGTGGCACGTCCAACGAAGGAGCTGGGGCTAATCGCACAAGGAGAATTGTAGGTGGAAGGGAAACGCTCGTGAATCAGTATCCATGGACTTTGGGGATAATAAGCAAGTGGGGAAAGCTGCCTTACTGCGGAGCATCTCTCATCTCAGATAGATTTGTTCTCACAGCCATGCACTGCGTTGAAGAGTATGTCAAACACATTTCACAGCTAATTTCCATCTTTCCCCTTCTAGCATAACTTGACAAACACTTATGATGATTCCACGCTATTAGAATTTGACTATTAATAATAAGCTTGAAAGCATACTACGCACGAGCATAGCAATAAAACCCTCTCATATCTGTCTCCCACTTAAAAATTCTAATGAAATTTCAAAGGAAAAGACTTGTCTAATGACTATTCCTAGACAGTCTTTTTCTCACAGGACCACTTAAAAGCAAATTTCCATAAGTACCAAAGTTTCTATTTCATTATGAATCCCTTGAGATAAAGAAATTATAATTTTCTTCTGCCTTCTTACAGTGAAGATGTGGAGGACATCGTTTTGGTTCTTAATGAGCATGACTTTTTTAACGACACGGAAACAACTGGTCCGACAATACGACGTGGTGTAGAGGAAATAATTCCTTATCATTACTACATGGAGTCCACTTTTTATGGAGATCACGCATTGTTAAAGCTTGACCGTCCTGTGGAGATCCAAGCACCAGTATTTACGCCTGTCTGCTTGCCATCCTCAGAAACAGAGTTGTACCAAGGGA
>JAQIXW010002823.1:0-14441 GCA_034700685.1 Willowsia buskii | reverse complement strand
TACATACGACCAAATATGCTCATTGTAAATGTCCAATCAACAAAATTAGCTTACCAGTTACTAAAGCTTTAGTCCTCGCCAATCATAAGTACATTCTATTGACAATCAAGATGAGCATGAATTGGTGAATAACAAAAATGCGAAACATGAGTATTATTTTGTTATAAGGGTATTTTGCAGAAAACAGTAACAGCAACCCACGAAGGATTAGATTATTTAGGAAAACATTTTTATATTAAGACAAGCTAAATCAGTAAACAAAAAATTGCTATGGTCTTATCTGTATGAGAAGATATTGTTATTTCTTTTTGAAGATGATGAAAATGAAACGTGTAAGTTTGTAAAAAAGAAATATTCATCTTTGAATATCACATCAGGTAATGAGGACTTGCAATGGAATAACTATAGAACTAACCCTTCAAAGACAAACTATTATAATTTTATCTGTACCAGTTTCTAAACTCTGCTATTTGCCTCCACCACGTTTCAGCTTTTCCATGCTCACTGTCTCGATGTGTACTTGCAAGAAAGCAACAAGTAAACCGCTGCAAAACCCGTTTAGTTGCCTTCCAAATGATTACACCTACTCCAACGAGGATCTTACTTGGTAACTTACCAACCACTTTAATTACTTCTAGAAACCGACCTTTAATCCAAGATATTATGACCTTGCAATTTATAGCAACTGGCTCAAACGCTAAAGCCAATACCGATATCAGAATCCCAATCAAATACAAGAAAAAAATTGTTTGCAAATTCGAATACAAATCTAGTGCCTTAACTGGCTCATAATTATACTCAACTCTGCTCCTAGTATAATCCAGCCTTACACCAGAATATTTTTGCCTTTCAAAAAACCATTCTATCTGTCTATACACCCCATTTTCTAATAATGTTCTAAATACCGAAAGAAATTTAGAACCCCGAGGATTATCAAATTGCCAAACTTCCCACTCATTCAACTCAGTCGAATTCCCCTTGAAAAATGTTTTGTAATGGTAATGTTGACTGAGATAGTCAAACTCTCGATTCACTTTCTCCTCGGCATTTACGTAAACCAACTTTTTACTACAATTTGTAATCTCTCGTTCCACAGCAGCATCATAAATCAAGGAATAGTTTGTGTTTGAATGAGGACGAGGTATCACATATTTCGGATAATCATCTCTATGCATTCCAAGACTCCATACTAGGTTGAAGTATTCCCATATTCCATCTTTTTTAAGCAGTGACTCCGTCAGTGGACTAGTTTCTAAATACGTGTCCTCAAATTTCTTAGCATAGCTTTCATAAATGAGCGCCCATGCCCTGTACGCACTCTCAAAAAATGGAACTGAAGTGTACGAATCATCCACATAAGCATTCCCTGCTTCGTCGTAATCGCATATTCTACAATATCTTAACCTAAAATTCTTTTCTGGTTTTGAAGCCTGGAGTAACCAAATGTCCATTTCCTGTGGACTGGGTATTGATATGATATTATATAAAACAGGTCTAGGTTTTCTTTCTGTCAATGATCTATTCCCAGGATTATCATCGTCGCCAAGAAAGTCATAAAACCAAACTAAACTGGACTTATCTTTTGGTGCTGTAACTCCAGTAATTGCGATTCCTTTGTAAGCATTTGTAAATATACCAGAGATTAGGAGCCAAGTTCCAAGTATTATTCGCATGGTTCTTACTTCAAAGACGTAATCTGGAACGCCATATGCATACTCTACGATTGTCGAGTATGCGAAGAAATACGGATTGAAATCACTTTTGTTCATCTTTCTCAAATATAAAGTTATGTGAGTAATCACTGCTAGAATTGGCAGATAATTGATGAGAGTCACCCACAACTCGAGTTGAAATGGTTCCAAGTAATATTGCCAAGATCTGTAGTCGTAGGAATAGCAAGTTAGAAAATTATAACCAAATGTACGAACAGGTATAGTTAGCCACTTTACTGTCATTTCTTTAACCATAAATATTCCATTATCTTGGCTCAATATTTTCATCGCGTAGAATTTTGGGTAGATGTTAATATACTTGTTAAAATATGAAAACATATCTTCTGCACCATCGACCTGATGTGAACGGTATGTTGTCCCAACTCTTTACTTTGACGTGTGGATAAAGTGAACCATTTATAGATTCCAGAAGCATGTTGATAATCGCCCAATGAAAAAATAATTGATTGTTTGACGGCAGTCTAAAAATATTTGCTAATTTATAATCTTTGAGATGTGCTGATTGCATATACAGTTCTGTTTCAGTTGACCACAAATTTGGGCTTGCAAAATTTTGTGAATTGTTTTTCAACTTGGATATTTCGGTATAGATATATATTCCTGTGTTGTTGTAAAGGTCTTTGACATTGGTTTCGTCTACTGAAAACGTTTGACCGCAGTAATAACAGTAGATTTGTATTTGTTGGTAGATGCTTAACGTTGGTACAAAGATATCTGATGAGTTTTCAAACTCATCTATTCGTAATATCCAAACATCTCTGTGAAAACTTCCAAATGAGAGTAGGTCATGACGTGTTTTAGGACTGATTTGGTCAAGTGGGTCTTGATCATCATATGACCGTGTGATGTGCAAAACTTGGTACTTGTCTGGTTCAAAAAAGAGAGTTTCTTTGAACATGGACAGTATGGTAACTGTGTAGAAGTTTTTAATTTCATCAAGCGCTGTGAGATACGGAAAGTATAGAGTGTTGTTGTACGTTCCTACTGCAAATTGTTGATATTCTTCTTTAAACAGGAGGATAAAGAAGATGCATTTAGGAGATCTTGTATTTAATAGGTCGAGTGACAACGGCGGGTCGGTTCGTGGACGCTTTACTGTAAAGGCTATTTCGATACTGTCTTTTCGGAAACTATCATCGCTGAGGACGTTACCAGGACTTAGGAGACTGGACTGATTGTAGCGTTCATCAAAGAAATAGGAGATGTTGTAGATATCCATTGTTAGTTCCCTTATCGTAAATGTGGTATAATTCAAGATGGGATTGCTAAAACTTTCTTTGGTGAAATGAAGATTTACACCTTTCAAAATAAAATGTGTGTGACAGGAGTGTGTAAATGGGTAAACTAAATTTTCTGTATGCTCTATGATAATATTCTCAAATGATGGATGGGCTAATAGTAAAACAAGTGGAATGTAAGGTGGGAAAAACATGATTGCTTTAATTCCTTGAAGTATAACGAACATGAGAAAACAATCAAACAAACAACAACAAATGAAAAGAGATTTCTCGTACTCATTAAATATGTAAGTTATGAAAACGATTTGTTAAAATTATATGTTTTCAAACCAAACAGTTAAAGCAACTTAAAGCAGTAGCACAAACATACAATTAGGTTATATATGAAAGTATATCAATGTGATTATAATTTATACTTCTTTACTAGCATACTAATTAATTTTTAGGTAGCAGTTATATATATTGTAATTCACTAGCAAGACTTAAAAATTTTGCGTGGGTAGCATCAAATAAAATAATTACTAAAGTAAGTTGTTTTGTAACTGCGTACCTAGATGTATTTCCAGTCAACTTATTAACACGTCTAAGCTTCAATTTGATATATGTAGAGTCTTTATGAATTTAATTGGCCGTAATAATTACTTTGCTATAAAGTAAGTTGTTTTATATCATATCATTTTATTAGTTTTTATTAATTTCCGAAACCTTGTTTCAAAATGTAACTAAAACCTCGTTCTGTGGAATGTAAGTAATTAAATTACACAAAAACTAACATTTCTATCATCATAATAGCATTGAAATTTTGCATGGATTTGGTTGAATACGTGGATGTAAATGCGAAGATGTAAATTTAAAGATGCAAAACATCTAATAAATGGTAAATTTAAATCGTTTTCCCGTATCATTGACATAGCAATACTTAATCTGGAATAATACAATTCTTACATTACTCGAGTGATTTAATTATTCTCAGTAGTAGTAACTCATTTAGCAGCGAAAACATTACTTACATTCATCTACCTAGCTAAAAAAATTAAACAGCAAATACTATTTCATTTTGGTCTATTTGCATGAGAAGCTGTGAATGAGTACAAACTTAAATATGGGATAAGTAGAGAGATGTCAGCTATAAATGAGGGAACATAAGGTTTAAAGTGAAATTTTTACTTCAGTACGGTAATATAATCCTTATCGGAAACTATATTACTTATAGATTTAGTTAAACTAATTACTTCAAACATTACTGCAGTTACTCGACCAAATTACCACGAAAACACAAAGTAGCATTCCAAACAATAGCGAAACGCAACTAAGCTAATTGTATTGATTTGGCTGTGTGAGTTCGCATTGAAGGTTACCATCGATTTACAGATTCATGAAATTCTTTGCAAACTTATGACTTAGGACATTATCCAACATTACAAACAATATTTGTGTTATGTATTTCACTTAATAAATTAGATGAGCATCAAACTAATTTTGTTGCATTTTATACTTATTTTGTAATGATGGCATAATATGCTATGAGAAAAAATAAGTTGAAACGAAGCAATGAATACGAATAAAGTAATTTTTGAGAGAGCTGAGAATTGCTCAAAAGATCTTATCAATCAATTACAGCTTAAGTTAGAAAATAACATCAAACTATTTTTAAGACCCATATTATCACTACCAACACTCTTTGCTCAGTTTACTGGCTTCTGTGTATTCACAATTCAACCCAATAACCAACTGGAATTCAGATTTTCTCTTCTGCTTGTTCTCTTCATTTACTCGGCTTTACACGTAAGCAGCTTAATACCTTACGTTTTATTCAGTGATGTCTGCGGTCAATTTTTCGGCGAGTACAGCTCATCAGACAAAGTTGCCAATTTGATTCAAAGATTTGCATTTCTCTTTTGTGCATCAGTATTTCGTGGCTGGATGCTAATTAAGAGACGCGATATCCAAATATTTCATAAAGAACTGAACGCGGTAACCGTGAAAATTATGGCAGAAGTGAAAGTATTTAAAAATGAAGGAACAGCAGTCAACAGACAAGCAGTTGTTGCCTTTGCCATTGTTGCTTTTCTCGTTGTTCTAAATTCTTTGCCATTGGTTACCATATTCATGAAAGCTGATAAAATTCCACTGGCAGCATTTTTTCTCACGGGTTTTACGTTTCTTATTTCATTGCAAGGACTTGTGCTCCCCGCTCTCTCAATTTGGTTCATATCTTATGTAACCTGGATGACATTTATTTACAGCCTAATAGCAAACTCTTATCTTAAAATCGGTGATAACTCTCAAGAAATCGACAGTAAACAATTGCTGGAAAGTCTAATTAAGTTGGATAGTTTAGTCGAAACGTTCAATTCCCTTTTTGCACTACCAATCATAACATGCGTTTTAGCAATGTCTGCAGTTTTTCTTCAGGAAGCCTTTATCATTTTGAGGTGGCTTCAAGTGGGATACGTATCTTTGGCATTGTTAATGATGATAGTGGTATTTTACATGGCTTTACTTATGTTCACTTTGTGTGACTCGGGAGAAAGATTTACCAAAGAGGTAACGTAATATTTATATTTTTATGCAGAACCTTTGACATATTATTTACATTTGAATTCATTTGTGACGTTTTCACATATCAGGCAAACAAGGCTTTAAACCTAGTTACCACCCACCTTTCAACTGATCAATTTTCCCAATTGACTGACTCGCAAAAGGTCAAGGTAAAAATGTGACTACTTATTTTTTTATAAATAAGCACTTAATTAAAATCAAATGATTTCAGCTCTCCATTTATCGTAATAAACTGCATTGCGACTACTACACTACCGCGATTAGTCCCGGTGATTTTTTTACTCTGAATAGGAGGACGCTAACGGAAGTATGCTGTTTCAAGTTTCAAAAATTATATTTAAAAACCAAGTTTCTTAAATAAGCGTAAGTACAAAAACTCTAAATAGAACTTATCCTTAAATTCTTTTCAAATTTTCCTAAGATATCTGGATTAATGATGACATATCTCGTTGTACTGATGCAATTTCGGGAATCGGATGATGATCAAAGTGACATAACAATGAGGGATCATTTCATAGCACTATGTTTTAGCTCTGTTGGAAACCTGACGGACACTACAGAATGGTTTTCGGAGCTTGTTGAATACAATGTTTACTAAAACGTAGCTTATTATAACTTTTCCAATTATTCCTTTACCTTCATGTATTTCTACTTATGTATCCATGCACATGCCAATGTATCCTTGTAGAAAATATTTGATATAGACGTGTATTTTGAAATGTTTAACGCTTCAATATTAAATGTATAAGAAAAATGCTATATTTTGTAATTGACACTAAATATAATGGTAATCACTGTCTTTTAGCATATTTTTTTTAATTAGTTGGGTGTTTACTATTAGAAAACATTGCCAACTTAATTTACAACGTATATATAATGGTCATAAACGAAAATCACATTAAACAGATGATTCCATTCATATGTTAATAATAAGTTGGATTTGACAACTATCTACTGTACATCTTTTTTATCACTACATAATATCTAAATTCCATTTAATTATTTCTCATATTATTCATAAGCTAAAGAGAAATAACTTGCCAACGTTACTCCGCCTAAATATGAAAGAATCTGCTTATTGCTAATACGCAATTAAACTAAAAGCTATGGCAAATACTATTTCACACAATTATGAATGTTAAAAGCCTATTTAATTTAATATCCCTTGATAATCGAGCAAATTCTATACAGTTTTCAACAAATAAATCGATCCACTTTTTTATTATATTTGTTTATATTTTAAATAAATTTTATCAAAACAGTTTCAAAAGTGTGGGCTTAGGTAGAGAAAGGTTAATAAAGTTGGTTCTGTTGCACAGCATTTACCAGGAGTAAAGTACGTGTTGGATATAACACCGAATTACGATGGCCTATTCTGAAAAACTAAATGGCATATCGCCAAAACAATTTATAATTACAAATAAAGATGTATATTCTAAATCATCAATATCCATTGAAGCTATACAAGCCGCATTAAAGTCAATGATGTTTTTAACAACATCCGTTCTCCAAGTAACGGGCTACTTTCTATTCTCAAATGAATACACACATCACATGGAACCCGAAATTTCTCTTCTAATATCTATATTAGTCCATACCATTCTTCACTCACTCTGTTTCTTCATATACTTTTGGTTCAGAACCGGATGTGGTCAACTCCTGGGAGAATATAGTTCTTCTGACACGTTTGCCAACATGCTACAACTTTGTGCCATCTCATTTGGTGCAAACGTTTTTCGCACCTGGATGCTAATAAAACGACATAAGATCATTGAATTTCATGAAAATCTTTCTCAATTAACTTGTGAGCTGTCATTTAACATGCTTAAATCAAAGTCAAAATCAATATTGGGTGATAACGAAAATGTTAACATTTCTCTGGACCTAATCACTGCCACAAAAACATCCACAAATAGAAAAGCTTATCAAGCACTTATTTGCTGCATCATTAATTGTTCTTTGATGACAGTTCCAGTTGTTTTGATGTCAATTTTTGTAGACACACTTCCGGTTGCAATGTACTTCTTCTCTGCAGTCATGATATATCTTTGTTTGCATTGCATAGTCTATCCAGGTCTTTCGGTTTGGTTCGGTTGCTATATAAATTGGCTCGCTTTGCTTTATCGTATGATTACGAATTGGAGTCTTGACATCAGTAAGACCAACAATGGGGCTGAAGTCGCTGCTGAAGAATTATTAACTATGCTGGATAGGTTGGACGAATCTGTTGAAAATTTTAACTCTCTATTTGCTATCCCAATAATTGCCTGGTTTTTAGCAATGTCAGCCGTTCTTCTTCAACAGATATTTGTAATTTTGAGGTGGTTCAGAGTCGGATTTCTGATTGGTGTAACTCTCAACCTTACCATGATGGTTTATCATCCAATCGCAATGTTTCAGATGTGCGATTCGGCAGATACTTTTGCGCAGCAGGTTTGGAAGCCATCTTTAAATACCTTAAAGATATTGTTATCATTTTGATTCAATATATGACAATTATAATATTGAAAGGTACATAAGGATTTGGACAAGTTGACGACGCCTTTATTGATAAGCAGTCATAATATGGAGCTAAGTTCCTGTTTGAAGTCAAAGGTACTTTTATAACATGTAAAAATTATGAAAACTCAGCTGGTGCTATTGTGCTATGCTAACACTTTAATTCGTATTTTACATAAATGCTTGTTGTTCATAAAAAAATATAATTCAATATTATAATATGAACAACAACATTCAGCTTGTGAATCTTGTGATCTACAATCTGATGGTAAATATTTTTTAATAGATATCCTTGTATTATCACAAACGACAGTCTAATCCGATATCGATCTGCCCCGGCCATTTCTATACGTTAAATAGAAGAACGTTAACGCAGGTTGTGTTTTATAAATTTGATTACTGTCTTAATTTAGACATCTTGGTTTTATACGATGAATATTTATTAATTGTGTTTTTAGTTAAGTGGGCTCATTATGACGTACTTAATTGTGTTGATGCAATTCAGAGAAGCTGAAGACAGCCAGGATAAAACGACAGACGACGAAAATATGGCAGATGAGTGCTATGGTCTAACTGGAAATTTAACAGACTCTCTAAGGCGTTTAGCTGGTCCACCCAAGCACTAAATAATTCCAAATACTGTGTAATCTTGGTTCGAGAACTTTGAGCTTGTGTTCCAGCGTTATTATTACTATATCCATATATTTTTGCTTGTAAGCTCATAAATCTACTTAAAATTTTATTTCCTCTTTTATAATAGAGATCTGATTTGTGTTAAGTCTTACAAGTTTTTGGAAATAAAATAGTAAATTTACATGAATTATATTTTAAACGATTTTTCATTTTCTTGAAGTTTTATTATAAAACAACAAAAAAGGAGGGCGGAAGGTAAAAAGAATGCGATCATTTGAATAACCAGTGAGTAGACAAAAGAATTTGATATTAATCCTGCGTTTCTATCTAATCCTTTGGTTGTTCATTTAACAACTAAAGTAATAGACAAAGACACTGAATTAACACAAGAGTGTATTAGTACTGTACGCAGTACGCTGCATCACATTTGTTGCCGGCAAACAGTATTTTGTTACTACAATACTCTAAGATTCCTCTCAGTTTTCTTTGAAATAAATTGTATGTACTAGTTGTATGTATGTACGTAATCGAGCTCAAAATACTTATGTCAAGTCTTGCTGGAACCACAAGTGATATAAAACAGTAAAGATTGTATCATAAATGATAATTGCCTTTAGCATATACCCATGTATATCATCAAAACGTTTTGTTTTCGTAAAAATTATTTCAATTGAACGCGAGCACAGTAATTTCGTTCTATACCTAAATGTATGTAAGCATCAGAGAAACTTGGGAAAGGAAGATGTGTTGAGGAAGTCACTTCTTTCTTGTACGCTTTTATGAACTAAATCATGCATTTCTTATAGTTAGTCCAAAGGAGCAAAATAAGAGCAAGTGTTTAGTAGTATTGTAAATGAGAAATCTGCAATATTATTTTAGGACCAAATGTACATGCGCCACGGTAAGATACCGATTAATGTCAAATCTGAAAAAAGTTTGATAAAAGGGTAAAAACTGCATATATTACGCTACATACAGCATGAATATAAGTTTTGATTGCGATATGCTATATTATGACATGATATACACAAATCCAAGCTACTTTATGATGTACAATCTGTCCAAATCTTAAAAAGGCTGGATAAGTTATGTTACATAACTTATGTACGTTTGGTTGGAGTACTCTGATTTTGTATAAAACCCAGTCTATGCAGTAGTCTAGCACAAATTCCTTTGGGAAATGAAACAACTGACAATACACGAATAAAAATATTTGCTTGTGTAGCCATTTAACTTACAATTAGTTTGTATACTTGCTTTTATAAGCTTTAAGAGTTGCAATGTCCACTTTTGAACTTATATTTAGTGGAGATAAGGTAAACATTGAGTATTTTCCACCTACCAAATCGTCACATATTAAAGTAATGACAATATATTATTCGAAATTGGAATGTAACATAATTAACCTTTAATATATCAGTTTGTCCACTTACGGGACAAAATTTTGAACTTTGCAATCCACACCTGCGATGGATCTAAACCGTCACCAACCAACCTGCAAACATGTCGCCTTATCAACAAGGACTGTCTCCATTCTGTATCAATTTGCCTTCAAAAATCCCGGGAGCCACTGTTTCAAATTCAGTTAAAAAATGAAGTCTCATCTGAAGAGACACCGGATGCTCAGGAAGATGGAAAGCCACTTAATCAGTTTCTGGAGTTGCTTGATCAGAAATCCCGTTTGGAGACTCAAGCACCTCAAATCAAGGTCACCATCTCAGACGATTTTTTTCGTAAGGAAAACTTACAAAAATTTGCCAGCTTCTTATCCCGCCTTGGAAACAGTGTGGTTGACTTGGAAATAGCATTTCCTTCAAATGGAGGCTCTATGACATTCATTTTCCCTCCAAACTTGTCATTCAAACTACTCCAAAAATTCACCCTATTGCTTCGTGGAACACGTGGAATGCGTGAAAATGAGGATACCACTACTCTCGGCAGAAACTGCAATTTAACTTATTTCATCAGTGCCATTTTCAACGGATGTGAAAGCTTGGCAGAGTTCAAAATCCCATTTCGAGCTTATGAGAATCTCATTCCGTTTGGTTTCGAACAGCTCAACTTGCCCACTTCCCTCACCAAGCTGGAGTTGATGGCTCCATTGGAAGAAATTGATTTAGAAATTCTTACGAAGAATTCCTTGCCCAACTTGCAAAAGCTCATGTTATTCATCCCATTGCGCCCCTTGGCAGATGGACTAATTTTCGAAATCCTAGAACGAGTTCGAGAAACACTCCATGAACTGGTCTTTGCTGGATTTGCACATGACGGTAATTTGGAACAGACCACAAAATTTTGGTTTCCAGTGATGGATAAGCTCAAGGAGCTTGTAATTGGTGGGGTTCACATTGAGTTGGAATCCAGGTTATCGCCAATAGCTAAATGTGTTCCAAACTTGCGAAATTTACGTTTACTGTACCACACCCCCGAAATGTTCCGCCGTTGGACAGAGAACTCAACATTCAAAAAGGTGACCAACTTTGGGTCCTCTCTTGTTGATGAGGCGTTAGCCTACAATGATGAAAGTCATGCGGTCAACTTTGACTACAAGATGGTGGAACTTATTCACAAAGGATTTCCAAACTTGACCCATCTGCATCTAAATATTTGTGGGGATGAAATCACTGGCGTGCTCTACATTTTCCACTACATGAGGCAACTTAAGGCTCTTCAAATAAAGCAGAAGAAAAGTGACGCCATTGTCGACTCAGATCACTGGGATGCAGTGCTCACTGGAATTCCAGTGGAATGGATGGCACCTCTGAAGAAGACTCGTGAGCACTGGAGTGGATTCAGATTTGAAGATAGAGACCGTCCAGCAATTACCAATATGACTCGTAAGGCTTAACTATTCTAATACCTTTTAAAACTTATAAAAATTATTCTCACGATTTTAATTATAAATATTACCACCTGTACAGAATTGAAGTCATTAATCCTACTCACTGGTCAGTCCTCAGCGATAGATGCGCCAACCGAATCTCTCATTTCCGATGTCGCATTCCATTTTGGTTTCTTACGAATGCCGAGATTGGCCGTTTTAGTGATGACGGGAAGATTTAAGGTAATAAAAATTTTCATATACAAAATTAAAATATTCAAACGATTTTACCAGTTTCACATTCACTTATGCCGTCTTTCTCTTAATTGTTTACCAGGCTTCAGAAGAAATGGTTCAGAGGTGGACAGCTCAAAACCGCTTCTTCAGCGCTGAGCAAATTTAGATTTCAGGCAATACCAATTTGCTGACCAGTTGCCACAACAAGCTTTAAGTTTATTTTAACTGTTGAATTTCAGGTAACATAAATAATATGTATTATTACTTGTGACGCTTTCTGGTTTTATTTCCTACTTATATTTCTACTTTTATATCTTTTCCATTAAAATCATAAGCAATAAAAAGATTTTCCTGTATTTACACAAATACCAAACAGGTATTCAGACTTCATTGAAGCCACATAAATGTTATAACCTTTGGATACGCTAAGATGAAGACATTACATAACTACCTATATTTGTTATTCTTTGTTTTTGCCTAAAATGCAAAAATCAACTCATCATCATTTAATGATAGTGTGAACTAACCATAATCTAAACACATCTCTCTACGTAGCCTCCCCATTGTTTCAAAACAAGTTCGCATCTTTCACGCCACAAGCATCCCAATGAAAAGGAATCGAATGCCGAATATAATATCGTCCTAGATTAATTCACCCATACTCTTTATTCCATTATCACTATAATTTCTGCACACTTACTACAAATTATAGATATTACGACGCAGTTAAAAGTAGAATATATTTTATAGAGAAGCTACAACTCTTGATTAATTATTATGCAACAGTGCCATCATCACCACCAGAGAAGGTCTCCCTCTCTACTCTAGTGACACTCTTCATTCTCTAATTTATGCTTATACAAACCAATATCCCCTCCTTCCAACCTGATCGTAAAATAAAGAGATGAGTTGCCTTGCTCACAGTTTAAACAAAAGAATGAGTCATTAAACATTATCATTCTGATTATATGATTACGATCGCTCTGACCCTCATTTTCATCGCCAACCAAAAAATCACTTAGCATACATTTAGCGGATATGCGATACAAGTATGAAAAATGAATGGAGAATCTCTCTTCTTTTTTATTATGTAATTAATATTCACCAAAAATGCTACTGTGTTTAGTATGCCGTCGGCAATGCCAATTGTCAATATCACTGCCAAAAGAGCAGATAGAGAGATGCAAATATTTTTGCACGAATTGTTTTTGTTATTGGTTCCATTGAAGCCCTGAGGGTAACTTTGGGTGTCGTTATTCCCAGGAGTTTGTGAGCTGAGCTTGATAGTGGCATCGCATAATATTGCAATTAATACAGTTTCAAAAGGGAAGGTCAATGTTAATTCATCGGAAGTATTTAGATGCGCTTGTTTTTGCAAAAGCTTCATTGCATAACAATTGAAAAGAGTGCAGTTTCTACATTGATTGATAGTGTGTGCAACGGAACGGAAGTCTAAAAAAGTGGTACAAATTTTCGGTTCATTTATCAAATCAGTAAAACTAGTGGGGTAAAATGAGACAAACACGAGTAGCGTTCTCATTTCTTCTTACAATTGCAGTAGTAAGTAGTAAAATAGTTAAATAATATTACAAACTATTTAACAAATGTGTGATTACAAATAAAATTGTGCTTCCATGCAGGTCTCTAGCGGCAACATCGAGTCCTCAGGAGACGGTTCAGGTTCCTTCTGCATCAGCAAGCCTCCAAGACGCGCAGTTCTTGCAAATTGTACATCCTCAGAAATGTGTGAGCGTCTATTAAACGTCTCGCCTCCATCTTCCACCTCATCTGCTCTATTCCCCAGATTCGATTCAGTCATCCTCCTCTGTGGGGGTGAGGGGGAGTGCGTGACCAACCTGAAACCAGAAAATGAATACTGCAAAGACGCCTGTGACTCCAGCGATTGTGCATCTCTGTGTCTTCAACTTTATGAAACGAAATCTGCTAAATACTGCATTGAAACTAGAGATCATCCTAATGCCATGCCACCGAGTAATACAGTTAGTCCAAATAAGTATTACTGTACATGCATTCTACCCTCTAATTCAAATGAATATCGTCACAGGATTGTGAGTAGGTATCTGAATTAATTGTTTCACACAATTTTTATTTTTGTTAAAATATATTGTTACATGACTTAATATTTTTTAATAAGTGCTATCACAAAGTTTAATTGATACTTATTATTTTGTACAATAAAACACTTTACTTCACTTGATGTCGCTCCATTTTGAAATGTGGATTTCCCGACTTCTCTATATACCTATTGTACAAATTTATATCCCTCTGATTCGGCGTTGAAGCACCTTTTGTACTCCGGCTCACATAATTCTTGTAGATATCCCTGCTCACCTTACTGACCGTTGGTGGAGTCACAGAAAACGAGCTATCTTTGTTAAAGGCACTTAACGGGATAATCGACGTATTAATTATTTTTGGACTCATCGGTGAACTTGGATGAATAGGTAGCTGCTGCTGAAAGTTAACAAATCTCTTGTATAACATCACATCCGACTTTCTTGGTGACTTGATTTCCACCCCGTAGGTGTTCTTCATTCCAGTGAAAAAATTAGCAAAACTTAAATTATGCACTCCATCCCCTCCTCCCCCACCACTCTGTCTCATCCCCAGAAATCCACTCGAACTGGTCATGCTGCTACTCATTTCCTCGCTGCTGGAGTAGTCCGTGTCAGAGCCACTTGTGGAGTTGGTGCTTCC
>JAQIXW010002822.1:0-14441 GCA_034700685.1 Willowsia buskii | reverse complement strand
TGAATTGCCTTGCGATGGTGTGCAAGGATTCCATTAAACGATACTGTGTAGCCCTTTACCAAAGACATTTACCCAAGTGCTATGCTTATGCCTACGTATTTATCACTCATTTTCTGTAACTCATTAGCAGATTTTTAATCTCTCATTTTTGTACATGTAGATCGTCTCGCTAGTTGGTCCCTTAAGTGAAGTTGATTCCTTAAACATCGACTCATATTCGTTGCACAAATTTGCTAGTTCCTGTGCGATCAAATCGGAACAAGTCATTAGAAAACAATGCCAATTTATGCATACAGCTCCCATCACACTGTGTATAGACATGTCCTACACAATTCCACGCTCGAGTTTGAAATTCACCACTTCACTGTTGTCTGCTAGCGTTGCCCAATCATTGTTTGTAAACGCACGTCACTTCCTGACGAATGAAACTTTTAATGAAAATTGTACATATTGAAAAATTCGTACGCATGTGGCGAAACCTGGGTACAATGTTGAGTGTGAAATGGTATGCTAGATTCAACAAGATGTCTACCTATTTGTGCCATAATAATAGAACTGATGATAACGTGGGAAGCCTCTAGTTTTTGCTAACCGATAATAAGATGCCGATGTTGTAAAAAGTAAAGTCATATATGGCTTAAAATGCATCCATTTTTATGCAAGTGAATTGCTTTATTAGGAGTGAAAATGAATGGTAGCCTTTTTCTGTTAACAGCAACTTAAAATTTAGCTATTATTGTAGGTGTCTACATCACAAGCATTCTTTAAAATGAAGCTCCAGACAGTCCAGAATCGCGGAAGCAATTTTGTGCTCAGTGTTTACTTTGCAAATAAACTGGCTATCCCGTTATCCAACCAATCCAAAGTGAAGGATACGCACCTCTTCATTTTGCCTGACAAAAAAGTACTTTGATACCGTCTTGGTTAGTTTGAGAAAAGCTTGCTTCCCACCTTTAATTTTAAGCTCGCGATTATGACTAAAGTGCAATTATTGTCGCACGTACTAACATGTGTACTCGAGTATTTCTGTGAATAAATGTAATATAAATGTATTCTGCAATCACGCTCGGTTAGTACTTCATATCTTGAAGTGTATTCATGTATGCATGCCTGTGTATCATATCACTGTAATGATCATTTCGTAATTAACCTTAACCTTCATCATAGTAAACAATGAGGGAGGGTAATGTATTCGTGTGGAGGTCAACTACTGGAGGAAAATAAAGATTCGCACACATTTCAATCATTTTGTCTGGAACAATTATATTGAATTGCTCAAAAATGAATGCATTTTTATTTCCTTCCTTTGAATCACTGTGAAAAACTTCATCATTAGTGCAGAAATTCTTGTTCATGCAATTATTTTAACAATAAGTTATCAGTTATTGGGTTATTTTCCACAAATCGGAAACTGCAAAAAAATGTTCTTGATTGCCAATAGGTTTTCAAATAGATGAACTATAAAAATCTCCAAGTCAAAGTCTGTAATTTCCAATATTGTTATGAGGTGTTATATCTTCGTTGCTGCTCGAACTACATGCATACCTATATAAGCACACTTCACCTTTTTGTGAACTTTTTTTGTATTTACCACAAAGCCAAGACCCATAAACAAATATGTTTGATTATGTTTTCCGTGTAACTAAAATGCTACTCGTAAACAAGCACCTACATATACGTACAGTAAATGAAGCTTATTAAGCAAGTGATTCATGCAATGAGGAAAATTTAAGTCACTCTCGTTTTCATAAGCATGCAAGGTAGGGTGAATGAGTGGCTGCAATTTGCTTGCAGAAACGAGGATGAAAGTGACCATAAAAATTGGAGGGGCATTATATAATACACGTACATGCACTTAGAATGTCGTCTGTGAAAACCAAATCTGTGTTATTAAGCTCTTTGATAGTATTATTAATAATGAGTCAAAGTTGGCTTGAGTTGCATTTTATTCGTACTTTGTGTAACTGCTTATTGTCCCCACACATGCTACCTGATTTATGACCTGTGGTCTGTTGATTAAAATTCCATTATTGGACAGGTACAGTTAAATAACTATAGCAGGACATACATGTCCAACTTATCTCACACTTTGTGTATGTACACTCGTGCAGATAGGATTTTTTTCCTTTTATCCTGTATTTGTAATGAATGTAAGTATCGGTCCTAATGCTGTAAGTATAGATACGCATCTCAACAACAAGACAAGTCAGATAACCATCTTTATGGAATAAGAATAATTGGGGCAAGATCCGTCATGGAAGGCTGACTTGGGTTTGTCATGGTCGTACGATAAAATGGTATCATTCACAGCAAGTGTTTTTGTAGCATTATTGGTAGCAACATGTTAAATAACTAAATCGACAAGTTAAATCCTAACTTTTTTTGCATTCAATTGGCCAACAACAACAAAACTATCTTTAGAGATCAACGAGACAAATTATTTTCGTTAGTTTGCACCTACACGCGTCTCCAAATCGTAAAGTGGTGATGTTTATGCTGTTGTTATTCTTGTGAAGATCATGAATAGAAAGAAACGCTACATGGAAAGGTTGCTTCCATAATCATGGTACAACAACTTCATCTCATATAATATGTACCATACCGCTCCATTCCATTTCTTTTAAAAAATCATGGAAATTATTGATGAGCGTCTCTACCAGCCTTCATTAATCATTGGAGATGCTATAATAACCTTAAGAGTTTTGCCTACCGTCGAAATAATAACTTGCCCTGAGTTGTCAAAGGTCATCATCATTTGTTCACGACACCACAACACAACTGGCGACACAACAAGATGCATTAGCTGCTAGCGACAGTGTGGCCAGGAAGACAAAAATAAGGTTGACGCAGTAAATCTTTCCTGCTGATTCTGCCGTATATCCTTACGTTTTTCTTTTACTGAATTTCATATAGTTTGCAGACATCTCCATGATCATTGTTGCATTGATATTTTACAACCATTATAATTATCGTTAGTTTGCATGATTCGAGTGAACAAGTGTCTTGCAATATGTAAGTAGGCACCGCCAACGGTGTCCACAGGGATTCTACATACACACTCGACAAACTCTTAATTGATAGTGATTATCATTATTATTGCTGTGATAAATGACAGGGATGGAAAATCAACTGTAAATTTATTTACATAATATGGAGATGCTCATCCGTGGCAATTTTGACAATGGAACATCTTGTGTGCCTAGAATCTTAAGCAGGGTTATTTTATGGACTGAAAGGACGAGATGTCATTGTCATGCTCAGGTTCTAAACTTTCCAGCTTGCAAACGCTTCTAAAATGACAATATAGTTTGCACAATTGAAAAAAATAATCATGCAAGTACTAAATATGGACATGCACAATTTATTTTTTGTGCTATTTCAAAATACATTGCGGAAACTTCCTGCCACAATCGACCACCTCAAAACTTGTGTACTTTCATTTAGACTTGGTTTTATGAATTTTCGAAACGTATTTACTAGGTACACAAGTCTTGCGTTTTCTTCATTACTGATATATCTTTAAGGACTACATCTTTTTCTATGCAAAAAAATTGCAACAACTCTGGTAGTAAGGAAATGTCGGCCATTTCAGCAACACGTTGCACATTATGACAGTGTAGAAAGAATTTAATATATGTAGTCAAAAGAGTAACATATATAATATTTACTCAACGATGTAGTAGCAAAAGTGACCAGTGAGCGAACAAGATTTGTTTTTCTGTACAAGAATATTCGTAACATAGACAGATGTAGATTTATATGCTTCCTAACTCATATTGACCACGTCTCTGTTTTGGTATGAAAAGGGCTGCAATGGTTAAGTTGTGGCTAGTGTATAATTAAAGTAAAATCTGGGCTACTTGTAATCAGCTTTATCATTTATCATACTTACATACCATGTGTACCTACCCCAAGTAGGTAGGTACATGCCACCAGACCGTTCAGGAATTTTTTTTTCATCTTAATGTGCAAACGAAAATGAATGTGGTGGGCTTGTGAATGTGCTTATTTATCGCTCGTGAATTCTTACATATCAATTTATTCTATGCAGCTAAAAACTTGCTTAAGGTTTAAAATGATATTGGATTCTAGTGGCAGTAGTAGAATGATCTACATCTACTTGCACTTTTAGTACAAAAGATCATGGTTTGGGGTATTTTTAGCTCTTTAAGCATACAAGAAAGCTTCATTGCCAGCATACATATATAACAAGAAAAATAGTAGCGGCAAGTAGCAATAAATTACCTACACGTATTTACGTATTTGTGTACAAAACTTGCAGACATGTAACGTGTAACGTGCTGCTTTATACAATGTATTGTAGTAGGGAATACAAAAAAAAATTTCTTTAATGCGTAAGAGAGAATACATTTTATACAAAAATGCAAAAATTAATCTTTGAATCAAATAGATGATGTTTGATAACAGAGAAAACTTTTCCCTTTCTGTAAACTATCTCTTGAAATGTTGAGGCCTGTTTTACTGTGTGTGATGAAACCTGCTTGGTATACCAAATTATGTAGTCCTACTAGTTAGCCTTTGTACACTTAAAGTTGCATGTTAAGAGCGAAAGGAAAAATGAAAAACAAAAACACTTTCGTTGAAAAAATTGTTCGTATTTCCTTTGATCTGTAACTTCATCACCTGGTAAAATGAGTTTACTTTTTAATACAGCCATATTGTCTAAGAAGTTGCAAAAGTAGTGGCAAGCCATTTACAAAATCCTAGTAAACTTATTTAATTTTGGTCAAGATCAATTCATAATTCAAGGAATTTCACAAAGCATTATTTCCTACGGACAAATAATGAATCTAGAGAAGAACTCTGAAAGACCGAAACATGCAATCAACAAATGACATTCTCAAAGCCTTTCGCATGTTGTTTCAGTATACTGCTGCAGAATTCACTTTGACGTTTTTCTTCTTTTTTTCATAGACATGAACATCATGTAGGTATATTCCGCATAACGAGCATGCAATAAAGATAAAAACGATTCCGATACATGCAACGCGTAATAGTCACATCATCTTATTTCCTACCCACAAGTGAGCAAGTAAACTTGAGCAAAAACCCTCAAGAAAAGCTGACAAACAAAAAGGTTGTCGAGGATAAGTGATTAGAAGGAAATGACAGAAAGAGATGAACATGTCGACCCTGCAACTGGGAAGTGTTGTGGTCGTTTTTGTGAATATTATGTAGAGTTCTTTTCAGTTGCATAAAAACTGAGTCCCCTCCAATAATGTTAACGATTTTGAATGCATCTAACCGTCTATGATAGTGCAAAAGATCATAAACAAGCATCACAGGGTTGCAACTTGTTTCGTAGGAAAAAAGCATTAGTTGCTCCATTTGACCATGCAAATTGTTGAATATTGCATATGATGACGATCAGGAAAAATCACTAATATATTCTAGGTATCCTTTACAACATCAAACATAACACACAGACACAGTCCGCCACATTTCAATGAGCCGTGTGTCACTTCATAATTAACTAACGGAAACGAAAACTTGCTGGCTGCTATTTCGTCTAGTAATCTGTCGCATGTAAAAAAACCATACAGGTAAGCACATGCATTTGTAGATTAGGTGATTTTTTTTATTAGATTCGCTACTGATTTTTATATTGTTCCGTTGTTGCTCACTTTGAACATTTGTTGAAGACGCCAACTAAAAAAAGTATTCACAGATGTACCATTATTGTCGTTAAATAACCGTCACTTCATCTTCCCCATTGTATACTATCCACAAAAACTCTTCATCCCCTTGTTCTGACATGGTGAATGGGATGTATGCTCACAACAGATTTGTGTCACCTCCTCCTCGTCATTTAGTGTATTGTGTTCATAACAATATTGAAAGTATACGTGTTCTGGATGCACAATTATTTTTTTCAAAAAAGTCCGCATTTGGGTCATGATGTTTCTCTCATTCGAAATTTGACTTTTAAAAGCTTGGGAGGCTACTACAATGTAAATTTGCTGCAATTTAAAAGCAACAAGTAGCACTAGTAAAATGCATCTTGGTTGATTTGTTGAGGTACTGGCACCACCAAATATCTTTCTAGCAACTTCTTCATTTCACTTTTAAAGTACATACATACATAATATTATACCAACTGGATGCATACTGTACACGTCAAATTTTCAAAGGGAAATATATTTTAATAAGATGCCTGCCTGCTTTTAATATTTTCATCAAACAACACACCTGTGAACACAAAATATTACTATAAACGTTACATACATTGTTAAGAAAATGTACACGACTTATTATGTCTCCTAACTTTCCAACTATTCCAAGAAGATGAGATATATGGGTGAATATTTCATGATATAAAAATTAGAACAATAATATCATGCTATTGAAACTACCATACATGGTTTTGATTTAGTGAATTTTAAATTTGTTTTGATTATCTTAGCACAAATATTTTTTAGTATTTCCCACAGGAACACATATAATGGCAGAAATTCCTCCGTGCAATTTTATTGATACGTGCAATAGAGCATGCAATCAATTCAGATTTGCAAAGTATTCTTGACATACTACATAAAGTAAGAGTAGAAAGGCAAATTGGTCTGCTACTGTAATATGAATTTCATTTGAAATGTTTTAAGTAGACTGCTGAATGTGCTCGGTATGCGGGACTTTACAGAAAAATCTATTCTATAGTTAATTTGGAAGTGCTTTTAACAATGTACGAATAATTATATTCGTTGAACAGTACATGGAAGAGCATGAAGCCAAAAATTTCCCGCACTAATATAATATACCATCTTATAAATTATGCGTGGTAGCGTTCACTGCTACAGATGACTACCGCAATTTGTAACACAAATAAGTTTATAGTTATTAATTATTTAATTTCTAGACTTATTCGAGTTGGCCAATGAGTGCTCCAGTTTTCCAAATTCAGTACATAATAATTTTCTTATTGAATTTATTAAAGAAATTTGACTTACAATTTCTTACCTTTTCATAAAGGATCCAATACAAAGTTGGTTTCCACTACGTTTCAAATTATTTATTGGAGAAGCAACGTAGATTAACTTTTCTGTTTTTATTTTATTTTGTAGACACTTTGCGTGATATTTCAAATCTAAGCTATAAGCTTAGATTCAAAAGAGTATGAACAACACAAATTTTATCGAGTTGATGTATGCCGGACATGTTGACCGGTGGTTGAGGAATAGTATTAAACCTTTTAAAACTTTATTTTAATATTCCTTCCGATGGTTTCAGACAGCACAATACGCACTTTAAATCCGTCGAAAATCACTTATGGTTATCAACCGGAGGTTTTAAATTTTAATCTTGTCACACCATCACACTTATGCAGACAAAACGCCAAATCTCATATGAACAAGGTGAAATTTTTAAGCGGGTATTTAAGCACGTGTGCTTCACAAATGCAGCACTGTTAATTTAGAACAAAATTTGATGCCAATTATTCTTTGCCCTTTGACCAACATTTTGTGAACTGCCGCTAAATGAGTGAAGGGTCACGAGTAAGTTTAACTATTAAAATCAGATTCGATCGAATATTGCACAAATAAAAAAAGAAGCGAACACTGTCGAAAATCTCTGGTGACTTTTTTTTTACAGATACACGTCTGTATATACACACATATAACCAGATGCGTTTCACGTTTTGATTTTTTGGTTCAAGAGACGGAAGAGCGGAATGAAAGCTCTCTTACGAACGACTAAACTTTCAAGCAAGTTTCGTCTTTGTTGCCTCTACATTGTTGGTTTCCATTTGGGGGTAGATGTACAGAAAGAGAGATGCAAAGATTCAATATCCAACAATGTGCTCACTCTACAAATACAATCCCACAAGAGACGAACGCATGAGTAAAAGAGTAATGCTGTTTGCATGAACCATGAGCAGTAGAGCACTTGTTCTTACAGACGCTGAGTTCTATTATAGATGAACACCTTACAATATTATATTACACGATGATAAATCTGTTATGCGAATATCATCATATATTTTTATGGTGCTCACTGTTGAAGATGTGAGTTTTGAATGAGCAAGTCGTAACGTTTGCTTTGGCATTTCTTCCACAGATTCACAGGTAGAACGAAAAATACACAACGATATAACCTACTGCACACATGTAACTCATATTCTTGTTTATTGTTTGTGGCAGCCATGTGTGTGTGGGATGTGCTCTGTGAATTTAACAGTGAACAGGATATATCAAAGTTTAGTAGCCAACTATAAATGACCAGTGTTGGTTTGAAAAAATGCTACTTGGAGCTTTTTAAGTTAATGTAAAATGTAAATATTTAATGTCTGTTTTGAGAACTGAGTGGCCATTACCCAGAATCCCCAGTAAGCCATATTGCATGGTGTGCTTTTTACATGATTGTGGTGTCAATTGTTGTTGTATATATAAATAAATGCGTAAGAAATGTTCTCAGACGTCATGAAGGAATGATTGTAAATTTAAACAAGCGTTATCACTCATCATTCAGTGAATTCCCAGATGCACTTTTAGCGTGTGTACCGTCACATTGACGATGCTGGGAGACAATGCAGGTAAGATAAGATGACACAATATATCATCGTAAAGGCATTTACAGGAACTTAAAATTCCTCTGCGAGACCACGTCAGTACCTATTTTGCACTGCACGGACATAAAAATATACGGATCAAGGAAGGGTTTTGCTAATTGTTGTGCACAAACAGTAAAATCAAAGGATTAATACGCTATTAACGGTAAAACCCACAAGTGCGTGCAGAATCGAGAGAGTGTCATATTACACATTTTAAGGCATGCATTCTCAAGATGGGTCCACTTTAAGGAAGAAGGAATTGGACGTAAAATAATTTATGCAATTTTATGTTATTACAAATGCAAGGAGATTGTAGACATCAAGTCTTAAAATTAATGAATCACACATCCTGTGTGCCAGTTTCCTTTTCCAAAACTAAGGTAAAAATCTTTGTGAAATCTTCGGACCTCCTTGACGAAAAGTGAAACAAAAATTTTTATTTAGTTCATCTCAAGAAATGAACACTCTAAAACAGATGGCAAGGTAGCATGCTTCAAGACCTTGACCGAGTTTTTTTTCTGATCATAGTGTATTTGCCAACCATGAGGACTTAAAATTGTGAGGATGGATTTTATATGTCTCCCTGAATATTGGAAGTTGACCAAGAGAAATGTCAGCAATTTCATGGGAACAATGGAACGGTCTTTCACAAATCATCATACAATACGCTGGATAGATATACCTATTTGTGTATATATTCCCACCTTCAAGTGCATAAGCGCGTAAGTAAATACAAGAAAAAATATCATGGATTGACACGCATTTATCATATTTATTTATATGACAATGCAACATAATAGCTTTATATATAGCTTCTCTTGTACCTGAATGCTTGATTAGAGACGCTTCCTTGAAAAGATCAGGATTTTCCCTAGACGTCCTTCTCTCTAATTCGGATACATATTACACTCCGTCGTTCACTATACATGGAATTCACATAATATTTCAGGTACACTATGATGACCTGTTTCGCTCAAGCTCAAGCAAACTGGAGACAAGATACCAATGCTGGTAAGAATGTATAAAATTGCTCTGCATTGTTGCATTTTGATAGGTGTACATGTTTGTAGATTATTACTCAATTTATAGGCACCATGAAACAAGTTGGCTCGGTACATCCTATTCAATTCTTCAATGCTAACCTGTTGCATTATGGAGTAAGCGGACAACCGTGTGTCATGAAAAGAAATCCCTTTAAGCTCATTACCACTCATTATCATCCATATAATCACAACAAAAAACACTTCTCCTTCAAGTCAATAAAACCATCAAAATTCCAAACATACATAGATTTTAGTGATGAAACCTTAGAGGTTCTGTTCTGTAAAAAGAAATTAAACAGAGATATCCTTTGATTTCTTAGAAAAAAAACTATGGCTGGGTTGAAAAGGATTTGAGAATGAGCACGTCGTCCTTTTTATAGAGAACTGGGAAATTTTATCACGAGGAAACTTACGAATCTAATAAACCATCATAAAACCCTGCATATCGTAGATTAAAAAATTGGTGGAAATAGAAAAGATTTATAATGGTCTATGTCTTTTCCTTCTACCATTGCAATCCACTTTGGGTTACATCTTAAATCCGGAACTTATGCTATTATAATCACTTTAAAATGGAAAGGGATAGTGAAGGGGTAATGTCGAGAAATAATGTCTGTATCACTCAAATTACACCTGCTGCCGGGTTATGATGACAGGCTCCATTGTCTCTATACGAGCACATCCATTGTCCGTTGGTTTTGTTCCTCATTTTTTCTAATGGAATCAGTCGATATGATCAGAATCTTTATCTTCCTGTCGTAGTAGACTATCGTGGAACGCAAAGGTATCATTTTTATCAGTAGACGTGTTTACCTTTAAAATTTCTAAAATTCACTGCTCATGTGCCCAGAAATTGTTTTTTAATTTTCGTACTTGAAGTGAAAATAGGAAAAATGTGACAGTTAGTTGACTCTGTTTAATGAATCACTTTTTAAGCTCGGTTAAAATGCGCAGAACATAAATGCATAAAATATAGGTACATATTTTTGATAGAACATACCTAATAGTATATGGTATAGTCATAAATGAGACTTTTGGTTAGTTATGCTTCATGGTACATGTTAATATGTGAAATTTGGCTTGTTATTTTAAGTACCGCGGTCATAACTTTTGGCTTTGAGTGTTTTGGTAAACTCACACGATCGCAAAGACAGAAACGTCATTCATTTCGATAGTACAGATGCTGTAGATAACAACTTGAGTGAAAGATGAGCGATTCACCAGAAGTGCACTTCCAAATTGTCATACCTTACGATAGAGATAAATCTCATTCCATTACGTGTCTTTTAGCCATGTCCCTTAATTTACGGTTGAGAGGCCGACTAATTTTATAGAAAATGAAAGCAGATGCTGTATGTGCATGTACGTTCTTCTAGTGTTCTTCTATTTTATGCTGTCCATTCAATTGTGAGTCACTACGCCTTGCATCGTAAGGGTCTAAGTACCGTCATCGCGTTTGATTCTAAGGAAGGCAAAAGGATATCAGTCTTCTTCTGGGCACGACTGTTTAATGCAGGTACATTCTTATGCTGCCGTGTACTATACTACGACCAAAATTGTAGATATGCCTACGTATAAGTATGAACATCCACAAAATATGTGAAATAACAATTGCGTGCGGAATTAGAAAGTTATTATACAATCTCCTTTAGAAAAAAATGTGTGCCAAGTGTGCTTATAAATGAATAATATCTGAGTCTTCTGAGTCATTATCAAATCTCTGGGCATTGGACAAGTGACAATTAAAATTAGACACGTCCCGTCCCACATTAGCACTAGCATCATACAAAATCTAATTATCAAAATGAGCATCATTTTTTCACAACAGGACGTGTTGTCCAGTAAGTAGGAACGACGCCCAAACCTCTACGGAATAAAGTCTAAGTTCATATAATGTAAACTAGAAACAAAAAAACTCGTCGTACATGGAAAGTACATAAAAGTTGTGAAACGAAAGAACTTCCTACCGCCATTTCTTCACATTCTCGCATGCACATGTATATAACTATTTATGTTATGGGCAGTAGTGCAGAATGTGATCTTTGGAACAACAATATAATCTAGAAATTCATTATGATTACCACATCTTCATCAGGAAGGGATCATAAGGTTGAAGGCTATTTTACCAGATTAGTTGACTTCAAGGATGTGGTATATGATAAACTTTTAGGGACTTTAATAATAATTAGTTACCTGAATGTATCACATCATAAACGACAGATTGGAAGCTTATAATGTGTTTAGTGTACGTCGTATTATAGCTTATAAGTGCTGTTGTTTATCATTCCGGTTGACCGTCAAACTCTTTGTTTCAATGCCTGCGTGTTTTATTATGTTCATCTCATATCATAATATTAAGAAATCTAATGCAAAACGGAAGTCGGTAAACTAAATTAATATGAGCCGTTCCGCCTGCTGTGGGGAGCACTAGTTAAATAAATAAATAACAATAATATTAACTTTTTTTCTGATAAAACTTCATCCATTTTTATGATTGGATAAAAAATCCATTTAAATTAACTAGGAATTCGGAATACTCCAATTTTTTTGCCACGTTTGTCAATACGTGTTGCAGTACGACATGCAAGCAAACACACAAATATAAAAATGCATTACTAGGAACAGCTCTTGGTGTTTATGTCCGAACGGAACGAAATTATTATAGTTGCTCTCATATCTAATGAGCAAGCTAATTTTTATAGTAACCAGTTGATAGGATGTTATTTTCCTAAATGGAAAATACGAAAAAAAGATGATTGTACTTTGCAAATATAATAAAAAATTTTGGTAGCTCGATTAAGGAATGTCCAAAGTGCACAGCCTTTAAAAAATTACTAATGTATTTAATACTACTGAAGTGCACCGTGTCATGTCTATGGAAAGGAAAAGGGGGTGCAGAGTAATTTTGAGGGCAATGTGCCACCAGTGTCATTCATTCATCGTATATAGCACGTGTGTACTTTTGTACTATATGTGTATCTTTTTATTTGGACTGAACCAGTGTAGGTCAAGGTGCGTCAATCAGAAAGGATTCATATGAACGAATAAGTGATACTTGTATACAGAATTTACGTAGGCACAAATTCGACAAAAATGAGAAAAAAATTCCATACAACAAAAGTACACATGTATTTGTGCTTTGAAAAAAATTAGCTGAAAAAATAGCTACGAGGACTACTGCCACATTGTTTTGTAAAGTGGAATTGAATAGATGTGTGTATTGTAGTGTCAGTCTTACGCAACCCAACTCAACTGACCAGAGAAGTCGAGTATTCCCTTTACAATGATTATTGCCTGCCATTACTGCTATATCGCATTATTATTACTCTTAAATGTTATTATTGTTATTGTGACTAGGGATAGATGCCCCAGAAGAAGCCCTGAGCTTAGGACTACACATATTCTAAGGCTTCTTGCTAGTGCCTACAAAAAATGCGTAATTACCTAAAGACACAAGGAACATGCATGCTGACTTGTAGGTAGTCCATAAAATGCCACCATCGCCAAAATTTGCTATTTAGAATATGCATTGCAAGCTAATTCTTGTATACTTTATGATACTGCTGAAAGCACAAATATAGTTCGTGTTAATTCGTCCAACGGCATCTTTTAGGTTAATGGAATTCATACCCCTTACAGACGTTGAAGGGAACGTTCACTGAAGAAAACTATAAAGTATACGTAGATAACTTTTTTTATACTTTTCTTGCTGTTGCGGAATGACAACTGTGTATAGTATTGTTCGACATCCCATAAAACAAAAGGGTGCCATATGTCTATACAGTTTACGACAACTCTAAAACGTTACTTCTTAAGTAAACAAAAAAGGAACAATGATACATTTTCCAAAATGTTGGTTGTCTACAATATATGCTAGCTCACTGATATTATTGACGATGTGTTTTTTGCTTGATGCAGCAGCATTGATCACCTCATCATCATTTAACATAATATGTGGAATATGTGTACATATTCGCAAGAAAGAATTGCTACTGTGTTATTACTATCATTATTATAAAATGTTTGCAAAATTTTAACTTGAAAAGGGGACTTTTTAAGGGCGGTCGTCGTCCTTCAAAATTTCGCTCAGCATAAAAAAGGGTTCGCTACTGACTATTATCATACGTTGATTATGATTGCTAGTAGATACACTTTTATTCAGTCTCCGTACACCACATACAATTCACAACTTCGGCATAATATGGATTTTAAAGTTGCAGGTATGAGATTCATCGAAATGAACAAATTGCATACAAATGAAGCAAAATGTTGTGCTGCCAAAAGAAGAGATTTATTTTTGAATCCATATAACTTCTCACAAATCTCTCATAAAATACGTAATTAACCATCATTGATCATTCCTAACCCGGGAGCCAATCATTTTGTGAAGGAAGCTTACCAAGATAGAATTCATCTCCTACTTAAAAACATTATTAGTTTTAAAACGTACGAACATAAATCATAAACCTATATAATATCTGTACGTCATTTTGATGCATTGTTGAAAGCTTGAGTGTAGGAATCGCAAACTTGCTCAATGACATAACCGGAACAATTAATAAGCTTTTACTGTAAAATTGCAAGGGTCGAAAATAGATACTTTTTATTACGTATAAGCATATTACATCTTAATTTATGAGTGTCTATAGAATCCTGATTAATTTATTTTCGAACATTTCACATTATTAGCAACAGGACAAAGTAAAAATGTGTCAAAATAAAATAATGATTTAAGCTATCCTATATCTATAACAGTCCTATAAAATATAAAAGATATCCGTAAGGGGCTTCGATGGAGGAAAGGTTCCCATAACCGAGATGGCATTTCCACG
>JAQIXW010002821.1:0-14454 GCA_034700685.1 Willowsia buskii | reverse complement strand
GCTGAAACTTGGTATACAGGTTTCATGGGTCCCAGGGAGGAAGCCTATTGATTTTCAGCTTCCTAGGTCAACCCCTTCCCCCTTTCCTCCGGAGGTCATCAACTTTTTCAAATGGCACCCTATAGCATGTGATACCTCTTTCGAAAGCCCTCGTCAAGCACATCATTTTCCACTAATTGACCGCTTTGTACAAAGCTCCCTCTAGCGATAATCGACGTTTGTTTGTCTGTATGCTTTTAACACAATAACTCCAAAACGCTTCAACCGATTTCACTGATATTCGGTATACAAAAATTCATATCATATTAATCCTTTTTCATAATCGTTTATGAACAACTTGCTATTTGTAACTATTTAAATGCACGCACAACCTATACTTACTGGTGATTCCCATTTTTATTTGAAGAAATAAGTATCATTTGGATCATTACAAATTTTAAAATGACTTGCATGGATTGAATGCTGTTTGCCTAATTTTTGCACGCGCATAAAAGAAAAAACCAACAGCTTAAGTAAGCGATTGGAAACCATAAAAAATCATCATAATTTTTTTATTAACGGTTATGGGAAATTATTATATGCTCGCGAATCCTACATGTGTTACGGTTGTCATTTTTTATTTTAGGAAGTGTGTATTTATGAAATTTTTTCACGAATAGCATGAATTGAACACTGTTTGCCTAAATTTTGCACGCGCATAAAAAATCCTCGCATCATGTTGTTTACTGCAATATTGAAAACAACCATCAGTTCTTCGTCTTCTTAACTTTGTCAATTTAAGTGAATTAAAAATTCAGTTGAATCGTTTTTAATTGTGCTTTGAGATTACAAAATATTGTTGTCAATATTGAGATTGTTATTGTCAATCCGAAATTGGTTTGCTTATAATATTCAACATGCCTAGAACAAAGAAGTCAAGCTATGAAGCTCGGAAGAAGCAAACACGACAGCGAATGGCCAAAAAGCGTGAGGATGAAGATCACAAAGTGGTCGAAAGGGAAATGGATAGTGCAGCTCATAAAAAAACAAGAAAAAATCCACAATTACGGATCTTCGAACGTGAAAGAGATGCACTCGCCCACAAGGCTGCCCGTGAAAATCCTGAGCGTCTTACTCTGGAGCAAACAAGAAACACCGATGCCCACCGAGAAGCACGGGAAAATCCGGAATTCCGTACACGTGAACGCGTAAGAGATGCTGCTGCCCACCAAGTTGCTCGTGAAAATCCACTGTTCCGGACACCTGAGCGTACAAGAGATGCTGCTGCCCACCAAGTTGCTCGTGAAAATCCACTGTTCCGAACACCGGAGCGTACGAAAGATGCTGTTGCCCACCAAGCTGCCCGTGAAAATCCAGTGTTCCGAACACCGGAGCGTGCAAGAGATGCTGTTGCCCACCAAGCTGCCCGTGAAAATCCCGTGTTTCGAACACCTGAGAAGCAACGTGACGCTGCAGCACATAAATCCGCCCGCAATAATTCCGAATTTCTTGCACAGGATAAAACACGAAACACCGCTGCCCATCGACTTGCTCGCGAAAATCCAAAGTTCCGAACACCTGAGAGGACAAGAGACGCTGAAGCGCACGCGACTTCACGACGGGTTCCAGCAAAGAAAAGACTTGAATTTGCACGTACAGCGGAAAACCAAACGAAGCGCAGAAAAACCCGCGACTATTCAAAACTATTAGAAGAATACATAAAAGCTATCAACGATCATCCAATTCACGTGTGTGTTTCATGTGGCCGTAATCTATATCTAAGCCAAGTAAAAAAAATTAACATTTCAACAATCGAAAGGAATTACGGTATTGAGTTTGTGCGGGCAGTAGTTTGCTACAAAGACGACCGTACCGAAAAATGTGTCTCTTGCTCTACCTGTCAGCTAAAGATCACAAAAGGAAAAATTCCAAGATTGTGTTTATCAAACGGGTTTCAATTCCCAGAAATTCCACCTGAACTAAAGGTAAATATGCACGCTCAAAAAACTCGCGTTCATTACCTTAACAATTTAAATGTTCCTAATACTAATTAGTTTTAATTTGCTTTAATTTTAATTTATTTCTTATTCAAAGGATCTGACAGAACTTGAAGAACGACTGGTGTCACCACGCATTCCATTTATGCAAATCCGACCAATGACATACGACGGCCAGCTTCATTTACGTGGAAGCATTGTGAATGTAGAGACGGATCTGGATCTAATTGCAAATGCTATTCCAAGAGCCATGGATGATACCGCAACTATACAAGTCAAATTTATGCGACGCCAGTGCTACCAACGCCCAGTATTTCATGCAAATATTAGGCCGTACGCGGTACATCAAGCTGGGCAATATTTGTGTAATACCCCATTATTTAAAAAGCTGAAAATTGGATTGTCTACAACTTGGAAAGATAGCCAACCAGGTAAAGCTACACAAATATTTAATTACTTACGATAATAAACTACTATAATTTGTGTGAAAGAAGAAGAAAGAAGATGGAACGGAGGACATGAATGACATTTTTTATAATTTATGTTTTGGAAAAATTTTGGTTAATAGGTTGCTTGATACCTTTTGTTGCTGAAAACGAGCCGGAAGACAGTGATCTGAACGAGCAAGAAAATAAAAATGAAGACAACGTTACTGGGAATAATGAGAAAGGTATTACTAATACTACGAGTTGTAGTTAAATTTAACTTAAGTAAAATAAAATTCAGCTTAATTTTATTTTTGTACGAGCAAATTTTGTCAATTCAGATGACAACGATATCGTTGGAGCAGAGGACACGCTAGTGTACAATCAGGTTGATCATTCAGCCCATCCTGCAGTTAATGTTTTTCAAACGACGGAAGAAGAACATCAGATACAGGGAATACAAATTGCACCAGCAGAAGGTAACCGACCCATTCCACTCCACCTCGATACATACGCAGAAGACTGACAGAAGAAGAATCTACTGTGGTGAAATCCGAAACTTTAAAAAGGAAGTGAAAGTAACGTACACAGACATATGTAAATCGGAGTTACTTCGCTACGATCCAAGGGCATGTGTTCCAACCAAGGTACTTTACTCGTTCAAGAGATCTTTCAATGAGAAAGTACGATGCGCAGTCCAAATCTATCTTCGCAAAGGAAAAGGAAGGAAAAACTTCACAGCATCACAGGTCCGAAGAACAGATTTTGTCAAAAACATTTGTAAAAACGACGAAGGTTACGCTGTTTGGAAGAATTTACGCTCATCTCCGTCCTACTGGGCTGCCAAAGCAAAGAAAGTTATAGCAATGGTCAGGCAACTTGGCAAGAGCACTTTCTTCATTACTCTTTCATCTGCAGAAACAAAATGGCCGTGTCTTCTGAGCTACATTGCAAAACGGCAGCGGAATATTCAATTAAGCGAGACAGAAGCTTTAAATCTTGCAAGGGACATCAAAAATGAGCTAATACGCAACGACCCAGTTGCATGCATGCGTCATTTTGACAATCGATATAAAGCTTTTAAGAAGTATCTTCTTCTACCAGAAAACGGTATGAACATTTTTGAACGTGCAAAGCAGAATATTTTAATTCATAATCGAGAAATTGCGTCTTAAGAGATAAAAATATTCTTTTTGTGTTTGGTAGGCGTGTTTTTCCCGTACAAAGTTAAGGACTTCTTTAATCGAATAGAGTTTCAGATAAGAGGGTCTCCACACATGCATGGAATTTACTGGTTGGAGAATGCGCCAAAATATTCGGAGCACAATGAATCTTCCACAGTATCTGTTATTGAGTTTATTGATACATTCATAACATGTGAACGATCAGAAGATGAAGAACTGCAGCAATATGTTGGATATCAGCTCCACAAGCATTCACGTGTCGGAAAGGAGGCAGAAAGCAGAAATGCAGATTTGGGTTTCCAAAGCCGCCTTTTGCAGCAACGAAAATTTTAACACCTTTAGAGGATGGCATTTCTGATGAAGCTCGGAAAAAAGCAAGATCCAATTTCCAGCAGGTGCAGCTATTTTTGAATGAACAGTCACGTAACACAGATTTTAATCTAAGCATTAATGATTTTCTGGTTCAACTTGAACTGTCGTATCAGGAATATGTGCAAGGTATGTGATACACAGTATTTCAGTTTTTCCAAACTATGCGCGTGCAAAATTTAATTAAATTAGGGAAAAAAATTATAATTATAATTTTTTCATTTATAGCTGTTCGTTCTTCCATCAAGAGGTCCACCGTTTTTCTGAAAAGAAAACCGAGAGAAGCTTTCATGAATCCCTATAACAGGAAGCTTTTGATGGCGTGGGGAGCGAACATGGACATCCAGTTTGTACTGGACACCTACGCATGCGCAAAGTATTGTGTTGGATACATGTTAAAATCAGATGGAGGAATGTCGAAACTCTTGCGGCAATTCAACCATCAAGCAGCTGTCGGAAACGATAAAATTTGCAGCAAATTAGAGCAATTTGCGAAGGTACTTTGGACTGGAACGGAAATATCCGCCCAAGAGGCGGCCGGATTTTTGCTAGGTATTAAAAATGCAGACTGCACAAGACAAGATGTGTTCATCAATACGTCTGAACCAGAAGAAAGAACTTATATCCTCAAACCAAAGGAGGAACTAGCAAAAATGGAAGATGAAGAGGAGGACGTAATAGCCAAAGGTTTACTCGATCACTATCATAATCGCTCGCTGGAACTAACTGATGTATGTCTTGCGGATTTTGCATCGCAATATGAATTTCACCGGAAGAAAAAATCGGCAACTAATCCTGACGATGAAGAGGATGAAGAATTTGAGCGTGCAAATGATTCAGGTAGGCAAAATATTAGATTTATGTTGGTTTAATTGTAACATAATTGTGTAAAAATATATTTATACTGAATAAGGAAATTATTCTTATTTCAGATGAAAACACAGCATTTCCTAGCATGGATTTTGAGCAGCTAGATGGAAGGGGCTACATGCGACAACGTTCCGGCAACCCAAAAATAATTCGTTTTCGTCATTTTGGCGAAAAGCAGGACCCAGTAAATTTCTATCGCGAAAGATTGATGCTTTTTGTTCCTTGGAGAGATGAGGAGACGGAGCTTATAAGTCTCTCGTTTCAGGAGCTGTTTGATCGTGCAAATACTATGAAGCAGGTTTTAAGTCGAAATGCGGACAAATACTTCTATGATCGGGACTTTGATGAAGAACGAATACGGTCACTTATAGATGAACAACCCGAAATATGCTCAGATGAAGACAATGAGCCCTGACAAAGATTCTGATGATCGTCTACACTGTGAAGAACAGGAGAAATTGGTAAATAGTGTCCTAGGAGTTGAGGAACGCAGCACGTGCAAAGTTCAGCAATTTTTGCCGCCAAAGCAGATATGCGAAGACGATTATCTTGCAATCATGCGTCAGCTGAACGACAAACAACGTCGCTACGTCATGAATGTTTTGCACGTACTTAAGACTTCGGAAACTCCATTTTATCATTTTCTAAGTGGTGGTGCAGGAGTTGGGAAAAGCCACGTTATTACTGCATTGGTCCAAAGTGTCCTTCGTTTCTATGGAGGAAAAATTGATAGAAACCCTAATGATATTCCAGTTGTAGTTGCTGCATTTACTGGAAAGGCAGCATTCAATGTGTTTGGAATGACGCTCCACTGTGCATTTCGGCTTCCTCCGACTCAAAGAACTGAGTTTTGTGATCTTGAAGAAAGTGCTGCGAACTCCCTTAAAGTAAAATTTGCCGGAGTGAAACTAATTATTCTTGAGGAAGTTTCCATGATTTCCTTGCAGCACCTACAGTGGATAAATGCTCGTCTTCAACAGTTCAAAGGAAGTAAAAGTGACTACGGCGGATTGTCCATAATTGCAGTGGGCCATTTAAGACAGCTTCCTCCTATTTGTGGACAGTATCCATTTGAACGTGCAAAGGGTAGACTTGCTATTCCAAATCCCTTATGGGAAACAAAGTTCGAACTCTTTGAATTGGACGAAATCATGCGGCAGAAAGGAGACTTCGAGTTTTGCAAGGCACTTAATAATATGAGCGAAGGCTGTATGGACGCAAGCGACATTTCTTCAATTAGAGGAAGGGAAATTTCCAGTACATTACAAGCATCAGCTAATGCAATATGGCTTTTCAAGACCAACAACCAATGTCAGGCTCACAGCCAAAGAGTCCACCAAACCATGAACACGCCTGAATTTTTATCTACAGCGTGTGATCGCGATGAAGGTAAGTCAATTTTGATCGTGCAAAAAACATTTTTTAATAACTGTCTTTAAGTAATTAATTAATTTTAATAATTTTAAAACATTTCATTTTTTGTCTGTCTGTCGCAGGTCGGGGATCACAAAAGAGAAAAGCAGAAATCATACAGCAAGCAATGAATCTGAACGTGCAAAACTCCGATGGACTACGCTACGAAACCTTTCTGAAAGAAGATGGACAATATTTTATATCGACTAATATAAATGTTCAGGACGGTCTGTTCAATGGGGCGACTGGAACTCTCAGGTACATTGAATTGGAAGAGAATCCAGGAACCTCACGAAGTGCACACAGCAACAAGCTAGTCAGAGTTTGGATGGAATTTAAAAATCCAGCTATTGGTAGTGAAAAAAGAGGGCTTTACGACAAGACTGTCGCAAGGCAATCTAGAAATTCACGAATTGAGCAAGCTTGGGTGCCGATTGAGCCAATCACTAGAACGTTAAGTAAATTTTATAAAGACGGCTTAAAGATTTGCAGAACCCAGATTCCTTTGGTTGCATGCAATGGAATGACAATTGCCAAGTCACAAGGATCTACTATTCCTGCTGTAGTAGTGTGCACGCGAGGAAGACGACTGACTACATCGGAATTGTACGTAGCTTGCAGCAGGGCAACCTCAGTTACTGGACTGTACGTCGATGGAAAATTCAATCCTCCAGATCCTTATGGGGTACGTGATATTGTAGGCGCAGAGATGGAAAGGCTTAGAAAATCTAAGCCACTGCAAATGGGATTAAAATTGTTGCAGGATTTCATTGCTCCGTGTCTCAAAATATATTTTCATAACGTACAGTCTTTGAACGCGCATTTAGCAGATGTCACTTCGGATCCCTGCGCAATGTCCGCTGATGTTTTGGCGTTCGTAGAACCACATGTACTGGATGGAGATGACATTGAGATTCCAGGATTTCAAACGATTTTTCGATCCGATTGTACTCAATCTCGAAGAACTGCGGAAGGAGCCATTGCTTTAGCAAAGAGTGAGTGTTTCCAAACGATGACATAATCATGAAATATTGTTTTATTTTTGAACGTGCAAATTATTTAAATGCTTTTTGTTGCAGCTTCTATTTCATCTACTGATCTGATTGAATGGGAGGAAGATCGAGACGACTCCGGCAACTTTTGTCATTTACTTGCATTTACGGCTGACTGCTACTCAGTTGTTGTGATCTATAAGCATCCACAGTACTCCAAGATCCGCTTTTTGAATTTCATTCGGAATCGATTGCGTAATTTTGCAAGACGGAGCTTAATTGTAGGAGATATCAACTTAAATTTGTGTGATCGAGCTAATGATGACGTGATACAACTTTTTACTGGAAAAGGATACCATTCGATGATTGATACAGGATTGTCAACAACAAATTCGGGATCGCACATTGATATTTGTTTTTCTAACTTTGAACATGGTGAAGCGTATATTTACGAGTCATACTATAGCTATCATAAACCTATTTGTGTTGTATTACCAAAATGATTTATGATTTTTGTGTTTGGCTTTGTAGTTGAATCTTTGAACATTATTATGAATTATCAATTAAATGAAAATAGCAATTAAAACCAACATTGAGGTTATAAACAATTCCTGAAAGCATGTTACCGAATATTGTTGCAAACATTGTCACCACTCGTTTCATTAAGCGGCGTCTTTATCTCGTTTTACAGCGGTTTATTCGTCATGAATCTCGATAATTGATATCACGGTCACCATCTTCCAGCTTATCTCATCAGCAGCATTCAGTCAGTCGATAGTAAAATTGTGGTTTTGTCTTACTTGGCTAAGGGCTACTATATTTATCCAGCCTGGCCCAGTGCTGCATTAAGCTTGGTGTGCAATATGCACGATGTTGTTTGTCTCAGCTTGGCCCAAAGGGAAGAGCGGTCCCCATCTTGTCTGCTGCATGCCTCCAGTTTTTTTGGTGATGTATTTAATCACTGATTACACTTTAAAAACTGTATAGAAACTTATGATTGTTATATCAAAGTGAAGAGCGCAGCTTATTCCACCAAGGCAACTAAATGATCAATTTTTTATTGACTGTTTTACATTTAATTTAATGGAACAAAAAATATTATAGTCAGAGCGGCCGATCTCAGCCGTCCGTTCTCTTTCAACTCTCTCTTCCTTCCTATCTTACATTAGTCCCCTATGTTAACTCTAGAATGGTTTAGAGTTTTAAATAAATATTTGCCAACACATCCTTTCTAAGTATGTGTTATCATTAAAAAACAAACTAGTTGGGTGTAAACATGTAACAAAAAGCTACTGAAAGTAGTGTCCGGATGTTTAAAAAACTCGTCAATCCCTGCTATAGTGTATTCCTCTTTAGCCGGTTTGGGAAACTGTCGTAAACAAGTCATTTAAACTGTTAACCTTTTATAACAACAAACAAAGTTCATTCATTCATTCTATCGGGTAGGACTCCCATAATTTGATCAAGGATTTTGAATTCTAGTGCTTACTGAAAATATCTATACAAAAAATGGACTCATCGAAAAAGAAAAGCAAGCAATCAATTCACCATGAACTTAAACAATTCCAAATTACTGAAGAAAACTTTAAAATTGAAGTGCCATTTTCTTGTATCACACCATTTATTAAACTAATGTACTACCTCTTACTGGTCCCTTTTACTGTTAAAGTAGACATCAACTCAAAACTTTACATCTTAAAGCACAGCACCCTACAGAAATATCTATGTCTTCTTGTATATATCTCAACAATAGCTTATTTAACTTCCTATTTTTATATAAATAATTCTCTCTTCTTTTCCCTCTCCTCGGATATTTCTCAGCTTCTCGGAACAGTCGGAAATGTTTCTGGTTGCTTTACTGTCGTTTTTGCTACTAAAGTAGTATGGTTTCAACAAGATAAAATACTGAATTTTATAAATTATTCAAGTATCGACTTGAATAATTATAAGGGGCTTTCATATAGGAGATCTTTATGTAATTTGCTTGGAATATTTACACTAATTATTTATTTGGCTAATGTATTGTTCGCAATTTGGCTGGACACAACTACATACATTCCAATGCAAAAGCTCTCTGGTTGGATATTTGGCTCGGAGAATAATATCAACTCGATTTACAGCGTTTCAAGTCTCTTAAAAATATTTCAAAGAAATCTCCTTCAACTTTTGTTGGTTCAGGGAAGCACAGTATCTGTGATTCCCAGACTTTTTATGATGGCCGTGTCACTTCAGGCTTACCTGTTGGGGAACCAGTTTGAAAGAATGCTGCAAAACGGTGGGCAGCAGCATTCTGTTGAAAATGTGATGCTGGAGTTGCTTAAATTAAGACGTAAAGTGCAAAATTCTTGTTCGTGGATGGAGGGAATAATGCTTTCTGATTATGTCAGTATGTGTGCGTACGTCGCCAATTTACCGGGTATATTGAGAGATAATAGTGATGCCAGACTGGGGAGATTTCTGTCGCTGTCTACTTTTGCGATATTGTCGTCATTTCTGATTTTGGCATGTGAAATGGCGAAAAGGGTCGGAGAAAGCTTAAAATAGACAAGGCATAATTTTAACATTAGATAATTTATGTGAATATATCTTTGTTTTTGAAGGTTCGTTCAAGTTGCCTATGGTGGGTGAGTGAAAAGCGATGTGTGGCGAATATAAGAAATGATGAAAATTGTAAGCTGATGTCATTCGTTCAAGAATTGGAGACGGATCCTGTGGCACTTTCGTGTTCCTTTTTTACGATTACGTATAGTTTTGTTGGGTCGGTAAGGGATATGATATACACTATTTATCACAAAACGCTCATTATCATGTCGTTAGTCATTGTTAGCTAATTGTTGACAAGTATTTATTATGGGGTTCATGAATCATGATTATGGTTTTACAGATGGTGGGCCTTATGGCAACATATGGACTGGTTGTGTTTCAGATGACTAAATAGTTGTCTGTTTCACGTCCTAAAATTTTTTAGCTGTATTATTTTGATACTTGTCAACAAAAGATACGAGTTCTAAACTTACGAGTTGAGGGTAGGTAGCAAAAAATTACAGTGCGAAGCTCACGTGCGTTGTAATTGCTCATTTTCCTAATTATTTTGGGTATTGTCATTAGCAAATATAAATACATGCGAAAGTCAGCTTTTACACATTGTCTGAAAATTGTTTAGAAAATATGTTGTCAGATATGATGGGTTTGTTCATTTAACTTCCAATTTTCTAAATGGAAACCATGTAAAAGAAAAAGAAACCAATCTAATTAATGTTTTAATATAAAGTAATTAGCAAAGTTATAATTTGCAGCTCCTTTTTATACTCAAAATTGTTTCAGTATAGATTGACCGTATAATATAATAGTAGTAATCAATTAACTTCAAACACTTGTTTTATAGTAATAATTCATCTAAATATTGAATTATATATATCATAAAATGACGCACAGAAATATACTAATAATCCCTACGTTTTGGGCTTAACGGCTACTTTTAACGCAGCAGTTTGACTGTCGGCTTCATATTTATCTCCTGTAAGGTTCTGTGTGTATCAAAAGTCTTGTTAGCTTCAGAAATGAAGCTTGATCTTGGTGAAAGTCCGTACTTAGTGGCAACTTTAAACTTTTACTTCTACTTGGGAACTGTACCTTTCAAGGTAGTTCTCAACAAAGATGATAATCAATATGTGTTAAAACACTACAAGTTTCAGAAAGTGTGCTGTGCTATCTTCAGCATTGCTTCAGCCTTGTGCTCAATATACCAACTGGTACCCATATTAGATATGGAAAATATGTTCAGTAGTGGCGGTTTTGTTATTGTCTTTGATGCAGGAAATACGTTCAGTTACATATGCTCGAACGCAGTCTTATTGTTTACACTCTGGAGACGACAAGAAGATTATCTCGAATTTGTTCAAAGGACACGTCTTAGTTGACGCCATTCATTAAACTCAAAGAAAATTTATACAATGGTAACATTCAATAAACTTTATTTGAGAGTAAATCTTCAAACAATGTAATAACATATTTTTATATACCACTATTTTCACAGGTACAAACAGTTCTTCTCATTTTAACCCTTTACCTGTTCGTTTCCAGTTTCTTTTACTTTATTTATTCCGACTATCTAAATATCGATGAGGATCCACCTTTAAAATATATATGGACTATCTTAATTCTTACCCCACTCATACACTCCTCATGTTACTATGTAACCAACATGTTGATCTTGTTTGGTATGTTTGTGGCACTTAGAGAAGTCGCAGTTGATTTCCAGATCAACATTCAAAGTGCATCATGCACATCTAATAAAGAAATTAAGAATTTTATAAGCTACTACAAGAAGCTAAAAGAGACATGTATTTTCTTCAAAAAAAGTTTTGGAAATTTCCTCTTCTTTTGCTATTTTACATTTACGATTTATCTTGCGGAGACTCCACATGTTTTGCTTACTACACATAGAACATGGACTGAGCAAGTGCTAATGACGCTTTTAATTTTTTCATCTGTGTTTTGGATCTATGCAGCAGAATTTCATCAAATTGTAATTGTCTCTTCAATTTTATATATGAGATTTGCAAATTTTAAATAAAGTCCAATATAGTTAAATTGACATATATTTTAGGTGCAATCGGCAGTACGAAAATGGACAAAAAGTCATATTACGGATGCAACCCTTTCATCAACTGATAGACTATTACTATCCACAATATCTAGTGACGTGTCTTCTGCAAATACTAGTGGGATCTCGATATCCAGCAATAACTTCTCGCTGAATTATGGTAGCATTGGCTCTGTACGTTTTTGTATATCACTAAATACTAAATACCATAACCAGATTAAGAAAATGCCTTGGTACAAATAACGGTTGGGAGTATTTACTGATTACATATTTCAGATGATTGGAGTGATTGTAACTCATGCAATAATCATTTTTCAGTACAACTCGTCGAAAACTTCTCCTACCAATTAGATCGACTAAAGAAAACCAGATAAATTAAAAAGCTACATTTTGTACAAATGCTTATCTACGTATAATGTATTAATTGACAATTTGTACACATTATTTTAACCATAGCGAAATACGTATTCATTTAGCATTTGAGTTACTATTTCTCATGAAGAGTTCCCCTTCTTTAAATTTGTTGGGAACTGCCTCTCATTATGGAGGTTTCTATGATTAAGCAAGCTATTTAATAACATTTGTATTATATCAACATCCATGACCGTGAGTGCAAAGATATGTGCAAAATAAATACCTTACGTAAGGATTAACAGGAGTAATTAATTGTATACTTTGATGTTCTTTCCCATTTTCGATTATCTATAAAATCTCTCTAATTAACAATGAAATGAAAATTGTGTCTTTTGTTATTCTAAACAAGACTAGGTATGTATTACTGGACTGTCATACATGCCGTTAAAAGTCATATAACTTATAACCCACCCGCAAACTTTATTGTGAACATATAAGAATAATATGCTTGTTTCCTTCCAATACTCCAGTTTCCAAACTAGTATGCAGTCACGAACTAAATAAATTAGGCCATTGCTGATCTAATCCATTAACAAGGAAACCTACGCTGCAGTTCGTTCAGTGATGCGTCGATATTTTTGCAAAGGTTGGCTTAGTAATTTATACTTGCCAATTTATATTGACGGTTGTGGGCGTCTATTTGGTAGCCCATTCCTACAAAAGCTATTGGAAATTCAAAGAAAAATTGGAATTTTTCAAAAACATCGAATTGATCCATGATGGGCTAATAGCTATTCGGTAATCCAATACAAATACGTGATACAGAATACTGACTGACAGTGCATAACATTCTGCTTGATTCCGTAGTAATCGTGTAAGAGTGACACCATTCACATTGGAGGATTAATGATCCATCGATGTGAGATGTTGTGTTGTCACGTCAAGTTGTATTGATTGTTAGGTTACAATGTAACGTGTGAAGGGAGTCCCAAATTGCTAAACTGAATTAGGATTTCACTGTGTGCATTAGTTTTCTCATCGTCATAGTAAAACCTGACATACAAATTCTAAATCGTTTAATCAATATTTGTACATATTTACATTATTATTTGTAAATTTTATAGGTAGACTTATTATTAATCAAATTCAATATTTTTTTACAATTTAAAGCATATTTTTTATAACACCTTCACACATTAACTAGCAAATTTAAGGCAGTAGTATGAAGAAAGTTGGAAATTCTTTTCCCAATTAGGTTATACTTATTTGTAGAATAACTATTCTTAAAAATATTTTTACTATGAACTTGTAAATAACGAAATTAGGTAAAATGTTTGTAATAAACTATAAATAATTTTCATACCATGTTTTCCCGTTCAAATCCAGTAAATTGCTGATACTTCGTGTAAAACCTGCATAAACATGTCTCTTCAAATAGTTTGAGTACATAAGACTGCCAATTACATGCTGTCACAACAAATTATTAGGCGATTGGTTGTTTGCGGTAGAAGTTTCACATTTCATTTCACACGACACGCTTCTCTTTTCAGTCATAGTCATCGCAACTCTTTGTCTCTTTATCTCTCTTTCTATCTCTTCTGCTTTCACCGATATTTGACATTTTCTGCGATGCTTCATTCAAAAAGGAAATAAGAGTGGACAGGAATACCAGTGTGGAATGCTGTATTTTATATAAGAGCTTCGTCTGCATTACGGTTCACTGGAAACAACAACTTATTATATTAGAAATTGTGATACCAGACATTTTACTAATTTTTGAAGAAAGATTTTTTCCTGCAGAAATTCCAAAAGGATATATATCATTACATCAAGTTCTGTAAGGTCAGCTTGTAAAATGTAAACAAAAAGGCTAATTAAAAAATTGTAGCACAAACTTTTAAAAATTTGATAATAATGTGTAAAGCTATTATTTTATATTTGCACCAGAAAAATGCGTAAAGTTACCGGAATCACGTTTTCATATCTGGCCCTCACAATTGGAGTCTCATGGGCTAGCACAATTGACACCCACAATTCCGGAAGCGAGTTCTGCTATCATTCCAACGACCAATGTGGACCCAACTCTAATGCATGGGATCAACTCTGTCACACCGGCGTACACCAATCCCCTATCAACCTTCCTACTTCACTTTCCCCCCAAAATTCTGTCCCTCTCAACAGCAAAATATACCAGGGCAACTCATTCCGCATTCAAAATAACGGCCACTCTGTCCAATTTGATTTCAACAATGCAGCATCTTCTAA
>JAQIXW010002820.1:0-14457 GCA_034700685.1 Willowsia buskii | reverse complement strand
CATAATAAAACAAACTTGTGATAAAGGTAATGCCCCAATCTTAGAAAATAAAAATAAGAAAGAAAATGAACAAGGCACATGTTTCCACTTTAGTATACAAAACTGCGCTTGCAACCATAATTTCAGGATAGAGACTATAAACAAATAAAAGGAAATAAAGAATAGTTTGGCAATAAAAATGGCATGCATTAGAGAATATTTTTTATTTCCAAGTAGTGTGGCGGAAAGACTCTCCATCGAGAAATTTTGAGACATAGAATTCTATACTCCTCCAGTATCGGAAATTAAATAAATGTAATATATGCAAATGCTTTGGGATGTATTTGATTAATTACATTATTATTCTTACAAAAGTCTTTCTCCAGTTTATGGAAGAGCTGGAAGAGGACGAGAAGATACTTCAAAGCTAATGAGATAAGGGTATATACCAGAATACTTGTAGAAATGGGTGGGTTTGCATTTGAAATAGCTGGTGAAAGTCTCTCTAGCCTTGTCAGTCATGAAAGGTTTACACAAGAAAAGGAGAAAAAGTAGGAGAGGAGTCTCCCATCGCACAAGAAGATAAGTAACAATTCTTAAAATAGACTCATTGTAGCACAGACCCACCATCACTTTTCTGTATGTGTGCTAGTGGTAAAGCTGACATGGCTCAGCATCTCTCCCACTTTCCCTCTCGCTTTCTCTTTCCTCTCATGCTCACACTGTGGAAATGTACAATTTTCCAAACTAATTTTAAACCCGCTCCAGATATACGCCTGGCATATCCTATCTGTAGGAGGGAGACAGATTTGTGGTGCATAAGTAAATGCATACACGTTTTAAAGGACTGAGCGTGTGTGTGGGTAAGCTAAATCTTTCAATTGTATTGCTACCATAGCCGTTATCTTCGTACTACATAATATCCCTAATATTATAATTCGCTTTCTCTCAAGCCATCTTCATCTTCCATTCTCTTCGTCTGAATTTTACTACTATTACTACTGCCATAGCTATAACTAGTTCTGCTGCTGCTGCTGATACGGTTTTCGAATTCTTACAAAATTATTTCTGCTCTAGCAGCTAATTCCATTCTAGTTGTTCCATTTTCATGTGTATATACATATATGTATATGTGAGGCAGAGGAAAAAGTAGAATAAAAATATTGGGTGCAGTTTGCTTTTTGTGTGGTGAAAGTGAAGAGAATGAGGAAGACTTGCTCTCTTTTCTTCTTGAGAGTTGTTTGACGTACTTCTCTCAGCGATACTGACGTAGCACGCGAGTCAGAGCCAGGGTTATGGTGATAAAGGGGAAAAGATGTAATAGTCCTGGATGGAAGAATGGCAGACGACGAGGACAACGACAACGGAGAGAAAAAAAGAAAGAATGGAAAAGAGAAAATAATGCTTATAGTGTGTGGCAGCGAGTCGTTGTTCAAGTTGTAGATGAGGAGCCGGCAGGACAGAAAAAGACGACGAAGAAATAGAGAGAAATAAAAGGAGCCTTGCATTTGTGAACAATTATCGTAAATATCTTTCCAGCGGAGAGGGACTATATAGTTGTGAGTAAGGACAACTGCTCAAAATTCTCTGCATTCGTTTTCACACATCCCTTTCATGTCTTCCTTTCTGGGAGAGAAAACTTTCCTCTTCTGTCCCATAACTTCTCATTTGATAATTTGATTTCAGGACCGCTCACTGTACGTACTTGGGAGAAGAAGAGGAAGAAAAAGCATGTACAAAAGCATTAAGACGTACCTTCCACTTTCTTCTCACTTTCATTCCTCCTACTATACCACCACTGCCACAGTTTTCACAACGTCCAACAGCAAAAGACTGACTTGGAGAAGAGAGAGAGATGCATAAAGAGAAAGGCAGTGTAAAGGAGAGTAGGCACGAGAGAACAAGTCATATTATTCCATCAGAAAACTGTACCACTGGCATAGCCTCATAGAAGCATAATAGAATAAGAATAGAATAGGATCGTTGTAATTTGCAGACATGCCGATCTAACAGTTCTACTAGACGCGCGCTTCTCCTAGTGCCAACTGCAACTCCACAAATTTAACATTTATCATCATGTATATGTCGACATGCAACCTGGTATATTATATATTGTCATGAAAACATATACTCAATATTATACAACTGCCTCACACATGTACGGAGTTGGAAGCCGTGGTAAAGACACTTCTTGGTGCTCTTTTATTCCTTTTCTTTTTTCTTAAAAAGAATACCTTTTTTTCTTCCAACTCTCAATATTTCTAATCTTCATCACCATTGTCATCGTCATCATCATTACCATGCTCGATGCTCGCTCTCGTTCTCTGCCTTTTTATTCGTGACTATGCTGCTATATCGCTGGAAGGAATTGGGAAAAAGTTGAACACATAGCGATTCCTTCAGAGTCGTCGAAGTCGTCATCAACTACTACTACTTGGCTCTTAAATCCCGATCCAATATAAATTAATTGATCATTCTCTGGAATTTCATACTTTCTCATGACATGAATTTCTCTGAAGGATTTGTTGATAATTGTATTATTACAATTTCAGATGACAGCACACATAGGCTTCATTCCTAGTTGAGCTTTTATGCTCACAATCGAAAAGGAAACAAACCGATTATGTCTTCCATCATAAGTTACTTCAGTACTTTTTTCTCTCTCTCTCTCTCTCTCTCTCTCTCTTCTTCTTGATCAAACAACGTATACCCAAATAAGAATGAAGATTATTGGCAAGATTATTTACGTGCATGTATAGAGTAAACTAGATTCAAAATACGGGCATGCATAAATTCTCTGGAGAAAATCTTTGCAGAAAGAAGTTGTTCATCTTCGTTTATCCTGTAAACAGTTCTTTCTTCAGGTGAATTTCTCACACAGATAGGAGAAGGGAAATGAGCATATGATATATATGATTAGTAAGCGCTGATCAGGAACGAGAAAATTTTAGAGATGGTTTATTGGCTGTGTGGGTACAACAGCGTATGTTTTGTCAACCTAATTTGGAACGTCGAGAAGGAAATGTGCATGTGTAAAAGTGGATGGGAAAAACTTAAGCTATCGTAGCAGAACACCCATTATTACAATCTTGCTTTATATCTCCTTCTCTATTTAGTTAATGCCTACATCTTTCCCTACTCCTCGTTACTTTCTTATCTATCTATCTGCTCAGTCTTTTCATTGCCCTAAAATCCCTCACGACAATTCTTGTGGAAAAGGGACAAGAAACGTCTTATCAGCCTCATCACATAATATGGAATTGTGGTGATGGGACGATTCTCTTTAACCATTTTCTCCATGCATGACTAACTTTGCGAGTTTCTGCTCGCTTCGTTTCATCAATATTCATTCCCAATATTGTATGCTTGCATTTATAGACAGTTTGGGTGGGTTAGTGTCTTTAGCTTCAGTGCTCAAGAACAACAAAGTTATTGTGTGAATTACTCCCAGGCTTTAAAGCTTGAAGGAGTTTTGATGATGATGATGTTAATGATAATGACAATTGTGCTGACATGACACAACCACAAAAAAAACCAAACAAATGTTCATATCGAAATTTATTTTTAGCTTTAGTTACTTCAAAAAACGTTTGACCAGATTGTAAAGCATCAAAAGTGAAAGAAAGTGTTGTGCAAGTGCCTAAAACAATAGCAGTTTAAAAATAGAGGCTTAAAACCAGGGGGTTGTGATCATTCAAATCTTTTGTTCTTCATAACAAATGACAAAAATGGGAGAAAGGAAAGGGTATTCGGTTCTCGTGATAAACTTATTTCGTTGTTATTTTCAGAGTGAAAATATGAATTGATTCGAAAATATATAATGCGTAAGTACCCAAGCATGAAGAGCAGCAGTGGCCATCAAATGAGCGCCTTTTTTTCTTCCCAGAAATTTCTATAGAAGAGACCTGCTGAAAAGCCGTGTGCTTTCACTCGTAATATTTATGAATGCTTGCACTGAGCACACAAACACTGCCTTTCCTATTGTTTGAACGGAGTTTATTATTAAATATTTTTGAGAGCTAACACATAATCAAGCATACCACTTCCTTTTTTGTCTATTTTTTGTTGTGATATTTTTTTCTTCTCTTTTCATCTTTCTAGTGCAACTGGATGAGCGAGTTTTACTTAAAGAATGAAAATCATGTCATGTGCGTACTCATTCGGGCGGATTCTCAAATGGCACTTCTGTATATGACTGTTTTGTGCTTCACTTTAAAAAACAACCAGATATATAAATGCACAGACAGAGGATAGTACGAAATATGAAAGCTTAACTTTTATGCTATTGTTCTTAAATCCCATCTGAAATAGCAATAGTAATAAAAGCAATAAGCGGTAGTAGTCGTTCATCCTTATAGTTATGGGTACATTCATAAATTTCACTCGTTGAAACAAAGAGAGCTGATTTGTGAGTTGTACATTTCATCCTGAAATCTGTCGTTCGTTCATCTGCGTCTAAAATTTCCAGCAAAAATGTGCTTCCCTCTGCACATTCCAGAATTTTACAGGCTCACTGCCTCAATGACTGAACGAGGGAGTAGCATGCCTCAAATTTTCTAAACAACATGTAGCTATTAAATTATGTGAATATATTGTGCATGGTATGATGAGCCACATTATATAGTAGTGCAAGTTACTTAATAGAATTTTACAACTATTGGTTTCAACGGTGAGCATTTTGATACAGATTGTAGATTTCTTTGTGAAAATAGAGCGCAACGGTACCCCTCTTGTTTATGTTGCTGCTGTGTTTCAAGTCCTTTGGAACTTGAGCACACTGGCTGTTTGGCTTATGGTACATGTCGCATTTGTTTGCCTCTTTTTAAACTGCACTGTACTGTATGAAACAAGGTAGTGGCAGTCCTCCATTCAAAATTATATCCAGTAGATGGAAAGAGAGAAGGACGTTGCGATCTTTAGTTCCCTTTGTCTAAAGAAGGTTTGGATTCACTGTGAGTGAAATTCTTTTATATTAAACGTATAGTCTGCATTTTATTTAATATAAAACCATCTCCATGTCAATGCACATATCCTATTTAGGCATAGGTAGAGAAATATCTATAAACGTACATTCAATTTTATAGTATCATATTTATGTTACCCGGTTACATCTTTCTTCCAATCAAAAATAATAACTTGCATGATCGTGGTGAAATGGTGTACTTGAAACAGGAACATTTATAGCTCCACACAGACGACGTAGTGAAAAACGGACTGATAGAGGGAAAAAGACAGACAGAGAGAGAGAGAAAGCCCGGCATAGAAAAAAAGCCTTTCACCATCCATCGATTCTCCAAATTCTGACGTGGTTGAGGGAGCCGCAGGTTTTGCAAGCAAACGCGGAGCAAAAAGGGAAAGCAAACGGAAAACTGAAAAAGCTATATATGGTAGTTGAAGGAAAGTTTAATCGTCGGAGCAAACTGTATGCTCAGTGAAAGGCGGATGAACAAGCAGGCAGCAGCAGAGGAAGAAGAAGAAGATCCATGCAATTTCAAAAGTTGAGCATTGAGCAATGATGGTGGTCGTGGTAGTAGCAATAATGGTCTGATGAGGAGTGTTTGGAGTGGGTAAAGTTGGTTCGTTGGAATGGTAGCAATGCACACATATTCACTTACACACACAACCAGTCAGACAGACCAAGGTACTTCAGACCATGATTATGTATGCATTACGTCTTCGTTCGTTATCATATTTTTGTTTTCCATTTCATATTATGTAATATAACTGACGCGAGATGGAAAATATTATGGGCTAAGTGGACTGATGCTGATATGTACGCTTTCAACAGCGTACTCTGGAGAAGAAGAGAGAGAAAAATCCTCCATTTCTCTCTGCTTTCATCCGAGTTATGTCTTACCGTACCTTTATCACGACCACGAGAGAAAGTAGCTTTCCGCATTGTAAAATAAATTTAAACTCGTAGTTTGAATATCGCTTTATCATACACAAAGTTTCGGGTTTGGAGAAACATTTATAGTTTTTGCACTCATGTTCTCTTTACTTGAGTGCTCCAAACATACAGTACAGGTCCTTCATTTTCTTCCCGGTAACTTAAGCTGAAACATTCATACTTAAAATGGTGAATATTTCATACAAATTTATGAGAACATATAGGTAACAATGTAATATTTAGAAGAGACAGCTGAAAAAAAGAGAGGAGCATGCTGACTTCTTGCTTACTGAGTACCAACTCCTCCTTCTCTTATCTTTCCTCAATCACGTTTGCGCTAAATTTACATGACACCTGCGGAAACACACTTTCCTGTCGCATTTATATTTTATACACACAGAGACGTTAAGGTGGGCGCACAACTAAATTGTCTTACTGTGGCACCTACTTCATATACCTAAGCGGTAAATAGAATTGTAATATTTTTATGATTTCAACAGACGTAAACAAACTTGCGTCGTTTTGCTGTTGGAGAAACGTACTGTTTGTAAAGCTGATCTTGTCCTCAGTACAATTGTCTGAGTTGTAAATGTAACATGTAATAGCATTATGTCCTCTCTCTCACCTCTAGATAGCTTGAACTTGCAAACCACCAGTGAAATGCTGTCATTTCATAAGAACTGCTCATTTTTCTATGGGAAAATCATCATTCTATAACTGTTACTGTAAAATGTGATACGTTAGCATTTTACAGTGGAGGCAATTCAATTCAGTTGATATAAATGTAGGTTATATCTACACGGCATTCTTGATCTTCCAAAAACTACTTCTGTTTTACATTTGTGGCATGAAATTTTATATCAATACGCAGCTTGAAATCATTCCCAACATAAAAAGATGAACAAATGGGAAAAAAGGGAGAGTAGCAATAACAACAACAACTGGAGAAAGTATTCAATAACAGTTTTTTTTCCTAAAGTGCACACGCTTTTCTCTTGAAACACATTTTTTCTTTTATCATATAAAACAAATTTTATATCAAAATAAAAAGAAGAAACCACAGAAAGGATAAATGCATGAGATATTTTCCTACACGTGATATTGTGCGATTTACCCACAGATGTACGAAATGGAGCATCCATAAATATATCAATCCAGAAAGCAACTACGAAGAAGAAACTACGTGCGCTCCTCATGTCCCATACAAAATACATCTTCTAAAAGAAGTAAGTTCACAATAAGGACATCATGGCTGGGTAAAGGCTGTTAGTCGTAATGAGTATTTCATGGTGAGCTGCAACAGTGTAAGCACAATAGACAGAGAGATGACGGTGGGTATGTAAGGGAGAGAGGAGAGTACAAAATAAAGGGATACAGTGAAATCCGACAATACCGAGGAGCATGATAACTTTTTGTGCTTTTTACATAACTATTGATGGATGAATCCCGTATAATTTGCAATATTTACTTAAATAAAAATAATACTATGAATGCTTATTGGAAGACAACGCTACTTTCAGAGTAAGAAGAAATATTTGATATTATTTAAATGCGCATAATATGTAAAGATGTATGTCATTGCAAAGATGCAGAAAACTCGAGCATTTCCCTATGAAAACTATTTTTTATCGAAATGTGATCCGCTCGTTTTCTATCCACATCCTGCATGCAACTTTGTTGAAAAATTCTTGGAAAGTTGGGAAAATTGCATTGTGTATGCTTATTATATTGATGGCGTGCACTGCTCCATCCTAACCATACCACAAAAATCATTTCAATGAAGAAAGTAGGCAACGCAGCAGGTCAGGGTCGCATATACGTAGGTAGAGAAACTCAACAATAATATTCAATCGAGGATAGATGCCTAGTATGCATTTAAGCCATTATCAAGTCTCAAAAGCATCGCTTCTGTATAGAAAAACATGCGAGATATCAACTTTTACTTTGCTTTTTTGAATGAGAGTTCTTCAAGTAAAACGAATTCATCCTGCAGCAGATGATCTATTATTATCGCTATTAGATGTACGTCATTATTAGTGTTATTACTGTTATTACTGGAGTGAGAAGGATGGAAAAGCAAAAGAGAGATATTGCTGCTTATATGAAACATACTTCATTATTTGATTCAGAACCCACATTTATTTATGTAATAGACAGAGATCCTTCATGCTCCAAGTTGCACAACTCTTCTTTCACTTTTTTCCCTCCCTGTAACTCCACAAACTTCTCCTTTTTTTGCTTTTCCTCTCAGCCTTTCTCTTCTTTATTTATACTTTTCTCTATTTCTCTCTTCTCCATATTTTTTTCTTCGCTTCGCCTTGCTTTCACTTTTCCTACTTTCTTTTCTTGCTTCATTCTTTTACTCATGCCAGGCCCCTTTTCTTGTGCTTTCTCTTCTTCTTATTTATCTCTTTCCTTGGAATTTTCTCATATACATACATAGGTACATTGCATCATCCATAATGTCTATATAATTTGTACCTACATAGTCATGTAAAGTATTTCAGTACTCAGTCATTCGTAGGCAGACTGGTTATCTAACTTAGAGTCTTATACCTTAGTCCCTCCTTAACTTTGAAAGTATTCAATCGTAGTTGCCATTCATACTTTAAAAGAATGGGAAAAAACGTTGGATCATGGAAACCTCAATCAGTTTTGGATTAGAAACAAAAATAACATACTTTACTTAAACAGCTTGATGCAAGCAAACGTAAGTGTACACTCACTTTTTTGCATAATCTTCTATTTAAAGGAGATACACTATTAAACAAAAAAACGACCAACATAAAAGTAATTTTTAAATTAAGTAAAAGAATCGTTACATATTTTGGTGATGAAAGGGAAATAGGGAGGAAAATAATCTACCAATCAAAGTAAATGAATTGAGCGGAAGGAATTCAATAATTCAAAATCATGCTCAATAGCAACTGCAACTGCATTTTACCCATACTATTACAGTATTTACAATTAAAGTTCACAATTTTCAATCCTTTCTAATCTTTCTTTATCAATCCGTATCGTGTTATCTTTCTGAGTTTAAAGATGACATATTTGTGCGCCATTGTGATTGGTTTTAAAAATAATAATTAGAAAATGCATTATACTTTTAGTTTGAAGGCCACTGCTATTACATTGTGCTAAAAAATAATGCAACTCCTACAGCCAATCCGTACCTCCGTACTCCCAAGATTTTACGGCGTCATACAAGCTGAGGCCGATCATTTCTAAGTGCGTACTTGCGTTTTTATTTTTCTAGAGGCACAAATAAATATACATAATGTTTATACATAATATGAACACACCTTCACTTTTACTTTTGTTTTCATACCTCTTTTATATTTGGCTAGCCTTCTTTTTCCTTCTCTGAAGGGACTCATCCAATGCAACTGGGCTGGTCCCACCACGGTAGTTAGTCCTGACACAAATAGGAAGAAAAGAGGAGAGCTAGTAAAAAGGAAGAAATAGTAGTGATGGCGGTTAATATCTGAAAAGCAAAAACAGTACAAGTATATATGGTTCAGGGAAAGAGACATAGGAGAAAGGAGGAAGCAGAAAAAAGATGAAGAGAGAGAAAGGGAAATAGGGAGAAAAAATGTCAGTTTGTTTCCAACTCCGGACGAATGGGCATAAAGACGACGAGAGTGGAGACGTAGATGAGAAAACAAGGAAAGCGAGAGAAAGGAGGAAATCAAAAGACTGCTGGTGCCACCCCGCAGTACATACTGTAAAGTATGAATACTGAAAAGCTCGATTGCTGACGTCTCCTTGTCGGAAACTTAGAGATACATATATACCTACGTCCATATAATGTATAGTTTAGATCACATAATATTGACGCTAAGCTGCTATGCGATATCTGTTCGATAACGGAAAGAGCAGGATTATTTATTCCAAAGGGTTGAATATTATTATCCAGATAACTAGAAGGTATGGTATGCACAACACATATTTAGTGCAGATTCTTCCTGGACGGTTACGTGTTTAAAATTTTTTTAAAAAATGAGTCAATGAGACAAGGCTACATAGGTATATATTATGTATCTCCTATTACGTATAGTATGGTTTCTGGAATTGAATTTCTCTACTTGGAGTGTGTTCCTTATGCAGTTGTATTTCCTGAAGAATGTTTTAGGATAACTGGTCAAGTCGGTCACGCAAATGTTTTTCCATGAAAACACAGTTAAGCCAAGTGTGCTTACAGATTAAACACTGTAAGAGATTGGAACTAGCATAACGGTGTACTAAACTCTTTTTCCTCCTGACCTACTGAATATTTATCTAGTGGCGGGAGTACAAGGGGCCTTTCAGATGTAGCAGCAGATGCTGATGAACAGATTTACATACAATATGATTCATTGTAATAATATTTTTCAGAGAGACATTTTGTATGTACCTGTGCTATGTTGTATCAACTATGAAAGATTATTTATTCAAGAATTTTCTGTATACTTCTAAATCCTGCAAAATAAACAGTTATAAGCATTGCATATAGCAAAGAACAAAGAGACGACTGCCGTAAACATCTATGGTTGACTTCACATTCTTAAGTTATCATTCAAATACGTTGACGCACAAGTTTTTGCTCTTCTCCTCACATTGAAATCCCTTCCTTAAAAACGTCGAGTTTTCGAAAGTATGATAGTAAAAATAAAAATATGCAAGTTAATAAGCATTTGTACAAACGAGAAAATCTTGAGCAAAAAAATATTCCATTAATATTTTGAAATAAATTAGCATACTTTTGCAAGCTTCCTTCTTCCATATTTATTCTTTCAAAAATATAGGGAAGTACAGGATAAACGAATTCCTTGCCTGCAGCGGCTCCAAAGTAAAAAATCCAGGATGATAACGATGATCGTCCCAATGTATAATCCAATTCTAGCAAAAAAAAAACTAATTTGTGAAAATGTAGATGAACAAAACTATGCAGACCTATTTATAGATTTTGGTGTGTCCCATATAAAATATATTTAAACTTATGTGCTCATATATATCTCCAAAACTTTCGCATTTTTTCTCCATATTCTTGAGATTCCCTTCATGCATGGTAGAGAACCTTTAACAAATGGCAGGCTTCCCTAGACCGAGATACAGTTTTTCGAAAAGAAGACGGTGAGTGGTGACATTTGAATTTAAAAGCTTTCTATTGAAAGCCAATCTTCATATACATTTCAAATTTTATTTTATTCAAAATTGGATTACAAAGATTAATGTTCCAAACGGGATTGTGATATTGGAGAGAGCCCAGATAGCGAGAGAGAGAAAAGGACACAGAGATTGGGAGTGGAGAAAAAAACGAAGAAAACCCAAACACTCGCGGAATCCATTTTATCCAACACAAGAAAATTGTAGGGAGAAGAAATGAAGAAAGAAAAGCCTGCTTTTACTCTCTTATTCTTCTTTCTAAAGAGAGATATAAAGAGGAACAATGAGCACAATGTACTCTGTCCCTTTTCACATTTTTACTCACTCTTTCTCTTTTACTTTGCGATAAGATACTTTCATCCGAACTCGTCCTCAACCAAGTTTATAGTCATCGTGCATTTCTCGCTTCATGGATTTTTTCTTCTTTTCTCACTTCGTACCTTTTCACTGCACTTATAGATACCTACTTCCTTTTTTAGTTAACCCTTACCTACAATTGTCTACGAATGTTTCTATAAAAGGTAATATGAATTCCATAGTGTATATGAATACATAATATAATATTTATATGGAACAGAAATGTAAGCATGTATGGTGTGCATGTAAAATATTTTTTAATTGAAAAGGTTGAATGCAATATACAGTCACCACCACCACCACCACAAATACTTGCGTGTATTTTGTGCCTCACGCGTGTGGAATGTTCAAGTGGCCAAAATATCGAGTTGAGGATGCTCAGAAAACCAATGGAAAATGTGAGTTTCCACTTGTTGTTGTACTAGAGAGACACAGAGAAAGAATCAGCTCTTGAAGTACACAGGGAGGTTCAGGAAGAAAAAAAGAGCCCTGTAGTTGACTGTTTATTTCTGCAGTAGTAGCATATGTGAGTCGCGACTTAAATAGGAAAAATTACGAGGGCGAGAGAAAGAGTGGAAACAACAGGAAAGACATTTTACACTGTGCTCAGCAGTCTTGCTATAAATTATGAACAATGAGAGAAAAAGGAAGAGAGCCAAGGAAAGTGCAGGAGGAAGGATCGCTTTTCACTTGAAAAGTAATTTTTTTCTCAGCACATTAAATAAAACTTCATCTCTCCACTGTCATGTGAAACTGTGGGGGAAACGGAAGTCGTCATAAAAACTCGAAGTACATACGCATGCATGATGAATAAAGACGATAACAAGTAGCAGTGCTTGTACTGAAAATCGAATTACTATACAGTAGAGTGCATTTTCAGATGTACATTTTCCTCCCTACAAGTTTAAATTATCAATCAAGTATTGTATTTTTGTGAATTGGGAGTGATAAAGTGATATCCCATGTAAAGTAACCGATCAATTGTATCAAAAGTTGCTAAAAATACTGAATTATATGTTTCAAAAGTAATCTAGCCAAAAAGTCCTACTCAGCTTCTACTTTTTTTTCAAATTCATTAGATTATGCATGCCATTTTGAATCCCATTGAAATATGTGAAGATCACTTTAGCCACATCCGCAAAGATTTGCAGCTTTTCAGTGCTTGGTGAAACCTACTTGGTGAGATTCTTTCTTGTTGAAAATGATAACGTCGTCTTTTATTGGCTGCATTGCTCAACAAGGCAATTTCATTTATACGTCTAATTTCATATAAGCTGTAGTGAATAAATACGCATGCACAACTAATCACTCCATCATTAAATAAATAATAGCCTTTTAGTAATTCTTAGTGTGTGGTGACTCCCAGGAAGTATAACAATTTTATGCGGACAAAAAACATCTAAATAGTTAACAGTCAGAGTAACAGTTGCCCACTTCATTCATATTATTATGCATTACTATTGCATGATATGATGACGCATATATGCTGTTGCGGAACTGATAATGTGTTTCAGGGAAAAAAAGCTTTGAATTGAGTGCACTACTTCTCTTTGAAGCCACATCGATTGAGTATTCTTCTTTTTCAACAGTCTGACAAATGTCGGTCGAGAGAAAGGGAGAAAAATCTGGTGCAGGAGGCAGCGGCACAGTAGTACTACATCAAAAAGCACCATCAACGATGTAAGCACTACTTATTCCCATGGCACAATTTTTCATCTTCCCTTTTTTGGAATTAGGGGAGCAGAAAGAGAGATGGTGGTGGCGATGATAGCAGGCTCTGGAAAAGTCACTCTTCCACCCATCAAACAAGTATGTGTGGTATCAACAAATAACAAAAGGAACAAAATCAAACAGACTTTCTCCGCTATAATTCTCTACTGCTCCTACAACTAGCACTCGTATACTCCAGCCAGTTGTAAACGTAGAGGCTACCAAACCAAAAAACTTTTTTCTACTTTCTTCCAAGCGACGAGAATCTCATTTCTTATGGAAGTTTGTCTCTCCTTTTGCCTCCGTCTTCATCGTCATTTTATTCGCTCTCATCTCTACTTCATATACACTTCTCCATCTCATCTGCCCAATTCTTCATCCACTTCAATCTCTTATGAGACATTCACTACTTTTCCGCTAATTAGGTCTCGTTGTCTTCTCCGCCAATCCCTCCAACAGAGCAATACACTCTGACCACTACCCGGCTCTGAATTTTGCCACTTTTCTTGGCAAGTCTTATCGCTCAATGACTCAATGCACCGTATGTTGTATATAAATTCGACCCAAAAACTTATGTAAAAGTGGAATAGAAACAAGCAAAGTTATAATTTGCAGTTGGACCAGTTAAGCAATATACATAGATCTTGTGCTACTGTAAAGAGTTATGATTATAAAATCACAGCATGACATTAACGCTTAGCGTAATTCAGAGTAAGGGATTGTTGAAAACTGTTCTAGTATATTATGTTGAATTAGAGTTAAAACTTGTGAATAACTATATCTAGCAATGTATTCGCTCGATAACTAAATATGGCAAAAACATTTAAATATTTATCTTTTTGTGAAATTGTGAAATCTAACGAAATATTTTCCAACTCAAGCGAACCCCATTTCATAAAAATGATAGATGAGTTTTGCTGACAGACAACCAAAAAAGTTGTTCCATCTCTTATTCATTATAAATATTTTAGTATACTGACCTTTCGGATCAAATTGAGTATTCCCGATAAAAACAGCGTTCCCAGAAAATATACATTACGAACTAACGACAGCCAACAAGCGTCTGTCTCTTTCAATGCTAAGACGGATTGACAGTATGACTGAAATCGAGAGGAAGGGTAACCAAGCCTAATAAGTATCATCCCATACTATTTATAAACTTTCTGCTAGCAAACCTGCCAAACGCCTAGCTATTTCTATGCTGTGATATATGAGCATGTAAATTCGAAAGCCTACATATTTATTTGTATATAAGCGCAAACATGGTTTATCATTTCGTTGAGCTGACGAATGTAGCCTAACCTTCCAAGCATTTTTGGTGAACGATTGAGGTAACAATTTGGATCATACTGGTGTAGAAAAATAGACGCTTTCTC
>JAQIXW010002819.1:0-14459 GCA_034700685.1 Willowsia buskii | reverse complement strand
TAATGGTGTAAAAATGTTCGAAAATGAAATAAATGATAACTAAATAAGTGTACAAATAAAGTAAAAATTTATATAATTGTTTGCCTCGATATCACTGTCTTCTTTTCAAATCTTCAAATTATAACTTGCGGACAAAGGAAAGACTTCAGTCCAGACAGCATCTATCTCAATATTCGCTTTCATTTCATTATTTGATCACTTCGCATTATTATTCGCTTTTAGTTACTATTGATGCTTTTTGCTAAGGTAGTTAGAAATTATCCGATATCCATTTGAAACATAATCGATGCTACCATGCACTGTTTGACGAACTGACGAACAAATAAAATCTTTTAAAGAGGCTGGCTTACAAATATGTATGTAGATATTGTCTGTTCTTTCATTATATCATTCATGTTTCATTAACCACGATATCATGTAATGGAGTTCCATGTCAATCATGTAAAAATTGTCGAGTGTGATATAAAATGATGAATCATGCCAAAAAGGAAACATTGTTCATACGTCACCCTTTAGTATTTTGTATTTGGAGTTTTTAGCAATAATTCTGGGGGGCTACCGCCACTGCTCTTGGTTTATTTAAAATTTGAATTTTAAAAGTTTTTAATGAAAGCCATTCAGATCAATAGTAAAGGCTATACAGAAGGAGACCTATTTATTGCTGCTAGATTATCTAATTGATATTTAAAACTGATATGATAAATCAAATCAAATATATAACTCAAAAACATACATGGCACGACTGAATATCTTCTTTTTATTTATTGTTAAAACGAACTTTCATAAGATTATGACTTGTCATATATGCGCAAACACAACAGGAAACAGAAATGAAATAAAATTCAACTTCTCAGGATGTCCTTAAACCTCTATTTAAGTATATGTATCAACTATATATGGACTACACTATACATGTATTTACTAACTGGTATAATATGGGTAAAGTTATACAAATAAACCTAGGTTTACAGAATATGTACATCAAATGGGTAGATAGGTCGCTAATATGCTTAGTATTAGGTATATAAGTGAAATAATAAATATGAGAATCGAGATACGTATGCAATATTATATATTTTATTTTTTTAAATTAAATAATATGACAAATCAGAGAGCTTTATAGGCCGATAAAGCTATGGAATATTAAACTGTATCTGTAACCTCTGTTGTCTATTTTTATTTAAATACATGGCACAAAATGTAATTTGTAAAGTAGGTATTGGTTTTAGTAAAAAATTAAATAATATACTATATATGCATAAATATAATAACCAAAAACATGATAGTACACTACTTCACAATCGTCTACTACGTATATATAATAGTAAACATTATTATTTATAATCAGCAATAACAATTTTCCTCGTTGTTTTAATGTATTAAATGTCAGGATGTAAAAGCAGAGTTAGCAGTACTTACGACTTACACTAAAACTTATGAATGAGGATGGAATTACTTTTACGGCTTCGTTGTAACAGTTTTGGTTAACGAGATTGTTCAACAAATAATAATAAACCCAATGAATAACATAATTTCTTTTTAAAAATTTAATTGCATGTTAAACATCGTTTTAGTTATAATATACATATCTCCCCTGTCTACATTTTCACAAAATATAGGGACCTGTAACACAAGATAAAGCGAGGAAGTAGAGATAAAAGTGACATTTAAGCAATTATTTGCAGTATGCTACACACGAACACTTTCTTTTCACCTAGATTACATGACTATTGAAAGCATTCACAACATCGACTTCACACATTTTCCTGGTTCTCCTACAAGCAGTAGCAAAAAGTCTAGCCAAGTTTAAAGTTTCTTCAAAATCACCATCAATGATTTGGACTTATGCTATGTATACGATAATAATTTTCCATATTGTCCATATACTCGCAATTCCAAAACTGCTTTAATTTAATTTAAGACCCCGACGTAAGGACGTTCTATGGATGGAAACTTTTGAAGAAAAGGCGAATGAAATTATTGTATTATCGGGTAGATCGGTTGATGAATATTGTCTCTCTAGAGGTTTCTTTTGCTTCATTTCGCAGGTTCTTCGCAACGGAACACAGCCTCATTTCGACTTAATAGCTTTCTTTCTTTGTCTCTTCTACAAGACAAGAGTTGAGTTATACAATCTGCAGATGTGACTCATGATCCCTTATTTCGGTAAGCGTCTTTTTTACTCTGAGGGCTGACAAGCGGACTTGCGGCGACTTGTGCCAACATTCTCTGATGATCTTTGAAAGCTCTCTCAGGAACTGAAATAAATTGAGAGAAAATAATTGTAAATTTGCGATCAAGAATCTATATCAAAATGATTTGCACAAAGTTGACAGGTTCTTAAATACCTTTGACTTGTTCCATCTAGTTGGAATCTCAGGCCTCAAGCCATGGTCACAAACGACTTTTTTCATATCTTCAAATGATGGATCTGATGGAACACATTCATTGTATGGAATATCGTAGTCTTCACATTCCAGTTTTTCATTTCCTGCATCCGTTAAGCATCTGTGGAAAACAATAATTTACAAATGAAACCGTTAGTCAGTTAAGTAGCTCATAGCTTCGCCAATATAACTCTAGCATGTAAAATTCCAAAATTATAATAGTTATCTTCGTACCTTCGACCGATTTCCCATAAAACCAAAGCAAATGAGTACATGTCGGCCTGCTTGTATGCCTCAAACCATTGTGTTTTCATACTGTCATCCAACACTTCAGGGGGCATGTAACGCCTCGTACCCTGCTTAATGTTCGGAATTACATCAACCCCTTTCTCGCCGCTGTTAATAAAAGGAGACACATGTTATTACGATTAGGAAAACCATTAACAGTCAATTATTAGTCTTTAGTTAGACAAGATCTCGAGATAATCAACTTTGCATAATATGATGATGAAGGAAGTCTTTACCTGACAGAACAAACAGCGAGACCAAAATCGGCTATGCACGCCTCTCCATTGGCTTTCACCAAAATATTTTTGCTTTTAATATCTCTGTGAGCGATGCCAGGCTTAAATGGTTTTCCCTCAACCTCCAAATGTAGATGGCAGAGTCCAGAAACGGCAGATAATACTAGCCTCATTGCGTCGTCTGTAAAGAATTGATAAGCAATAATTAGCCAATTGTAGCGTTAAAACTTCAATGCGAAGCAAGCTTATCTAAAGTATAAGTTTTCTGAATGTTTAATAAAGTGCACTTACTGTCTGAAAGAGTATAATGTTGCAAGAAGTCATATAAGGAGCCCTTTGGGTGAAAGTCAGTTACGATTATCATCTGAGTCATGCTGTCCTTCGAGTGAATATCCCATGCTAGTGACACTGCGAAATCACGAATGTAAAAAACAAGGTATAAGTATAACTATTAATACTGTAAGATATGATACGATGATGATATCATGATTTCTTGAGAATATGTAATACCTAGTATGTTGGGGTGCTTCATCAGAGCCTGTTTGTAAATTTGTTGTTCTCTCCACCACGACGCTTCCTCGGAAGTGTTGATAGACTTGACGGCAACATAGGTCCCCTTCCACTCTCCCAAGTATACTTCTCCAAATTTCCCTTTGCCAATTCGTTGCTTCAACGTAATTTGCTTGCCTATCGTTCTTTGTACAAGCAACGGCATTCCGGATCCTGAACCAGAGGACTGGTCTATGCTCAAGAAGGGGTCTTTCGATGGTGTGCAGTTAAGCAAGAATGACTTATTGCTATCTGTTTCATGAAGATACTTCAGACTCTTTTCCCTCGCACGATATCTAATCATAGAAATAGTTTTTAACAGATTAAAATTGAGATCCACGGTCTAAAACATGAAATGTGTAACTGTAAGCAAACTCATAATAACTGCACTTACTTGCATACTATGTACAATACAATGAGGAACGTAAGAAGGAGTAACGACACAATAGCTGTCAGCATTAACTGCAGGAGGAAGTAGTCTGTAGGTGTGGTAGTGTATGGAGGAAAAGGTTCGCTGTAGTTGCTTGGCTGTTGAGAAATTATCAAAATACCATTATATTAAATGCTTGGATTCTAAGTGAAAGCTTTGCATGAGCCTCCTCTCTAATATGCAGTGTTATCTATATAAAAGTTTTTCTGTACTTTTGAAATGCATTGAATGCCACCTCCAAGTCTCAATTTCTACTTACTTTATACATCGGCCTGAGATTTTCATTGCACAGGTTATCATCATCACAACAAGTTATCGACGCTGGTATACTGTGATCCACAAGCTGTCCTTTGCATTGAAGAAAGGTTGGATCTCCAGGTGCGAAGCATCCATAGCTATATTCGGGTTCCAGGACACCAGTATCAGAGTTATAGGTCTCTTCCACAGCGGCGAAGCACTTTCCCCCGTGTGGAACTTCACAAATGTTTGTGTTTACAGCGTTGGGAGGGCAATGATGATGACAGTAGCACTGAAGTCTTGGCAGCTCCATTCTTATTGCTACCGTTCCTCACAGAACGTTCCGAGTTTGAATAAAATGGTGATTTGTAATGCTCAAAAAGTTTCGTTCACTAGTGCAGCAAAAGCATTGCTCAGCTCAACACTAAATATTGATAGTCAAATTATAATTATTTGTTCACATTTGGAAACACTTGTCCACTTTCACCATTTATTTGATTTCCTTGTTTGAATCAGATTTAGAATAGTGCGAAATTGCTTGCATAAAGTTTCTTCCTTTCTAAGGATGTCCTTCCGCGTAAAACGTATCACTTCCTCTAAATCTATAAAAATAAAGAAGAAAGTTGGCATTAAAAATTTGTTTCCTAATTTATAAAGTTCTTCCATAAATCTAATTTGTCCGATTTCTTTAATTGCAACTTATTCTGTACTCTCTACACACCAATACTAATTAGATAATCAATGAAGGTCTCCATCAAAAATATAATATTCTCTAGTAGATGATTTTTTTTTCTTTTTACTTTGCTTTCATGTAGGTATGTGATTGACAATCAGAAAGTCTAAACAAGGCAAGTAAAACTACTTACTCGAATCCATTCGATATAGAATGACTAATCATGGTTCATTCACATCAAACACTAAGATCACCAACTCCTTGTATCCAAACATTAATAGAGATATTCATATAAAAAACTAAATTATGAAAAAATTGAGCTCCAGATGTAAATCTGGAGTTGTGTACTCCACACCAGTTCACATGCTTCTGACAAGTCTGGTGTTCGAGCTTCTGGACATTATTAGGCAATGATTGTGTTGCCTAATCTGTGTGAAGTGTAAAAGTGAAGGAGGGTGAGAGACCACATGCATGCATAACAGAAAAAACTGGTATGTCTTTAGGTAACGAGTACAACATCACGAACACCATTAAAAAACTTTGCTTACACTTGTAAAGATGAGATTACGCGTAGAGTGTGGTGGTGGTGGTGGAAGTAAAGAAAAATTATTCCAATATAATCTTTGCTGGGCTTCTTTTTAGAAGTGACGAATAAGTGATTTTCATGCTTGGAAATCTATCCGTTTATACTAAATCTCCTCCTTCTACTCTGATTTTAAATCTTTCACTTGTAACTTCGTATTACACAACAATGTTTTTACAATTAAAGTATTAAGCTCAACAGCAGAATAGATAGATATCTCCTATTTGAAATCTCTTGTAGACCTGTCTTTCTTCAAACTGCTTGATATCTACTTTCGATCTTTTCTGCCACACACACATAAAACACGTCTCTAATAAAGACTGTATTAACTGCTTTAGCCAACTCGGAGTCTCACCACAACTCCTACGTACCTTGCTTTCATGATGTCCAACGTCGCAATGAAATGATGCTGTACTTGTGAGTTGTCAAATACTATGTACGTTAGTAAGTGTGTCTCTGGAGAACAACAGAGACTAACTGTCTGGCTCAGAGTGATGGATACAGAACTCAATTATAAACCAGTAATTTGCTGGGTGATAACAACAGCATATTATTTCCCGGTACGGGTGGCTTTGGCAAGCTTTAAGTTTATAAAACATTTCTGATAAAGGGCATGGGTACCTATGTGTTATGAAAGGGCCAGTTAAGGAAGATGCTAAGTGACAAATGCATATATGGATACGTATAAATAATACATATAACACAACATAAAACCACTATGCCCATGCTCCAAAATAGAGCCTTTGCTTGTAATAATGATGCTCATGTAGTAAGTGTCAGGGGCGGCGACAATCATTCTGTTTCAAAGCAATACTCATATCAAGGTACCTGAAGTATCCAATGTAGTTTGCATATCATTTCATTTCTGTGGAGTGAAATAATCCTGAATGTGCTGGTAAAACGCATTGTAATCTCTCACGTACTTCACGTATAGTAAGCTTTTGCAAGTGTACGAGTGTTTCTTTTGTAACAAGTACCGAACTTGTAAGGCTCCTTTTATACAATTTAGTTAACTCAAAAGTAATAAGAAAAGAACTATGAGGATAGAATAATAAGTGACATTTTTGGTCATCCCGTTTCATAACTATAAAGGAAAATTCTGCGTTATGAAGTGCAAATGAAAAGAGAACAGCATAACAAAGGATTTAACTGATGCACATAGAATGTCATGAATGTTTTGTTCATTTTAATAACTATTGTAGGAGCCTTAAACGTAGTAAATCGGACGATGTTTCAGCACAATAATAATTGTGATAGAGTATTGATTGTGTGTAGGCATTTGTGCATTTCTCCAAAGAAATATGAGGGTCAACAATGATTATTTATGAAATTGTCCTTATTGAATTTCCTACGATGAGCGCACAAAACATAATCATGCGATATACGATACTCATTACTGTGCACTTTCAAAAATGAATAAATCAGAATATAAGTATCAGCCTTATTCAAAAGCTTCCACCAAATCTACTGTATAGGCATTCGGTCGGGCATTCTTGTTATAGTTAAAAAGGACGCCCACCTACACGACATATTTTTTTCCAATACCAAACCTAAAAATGAATGCAAGTATAAATCCAAACAATGAACTTCTTTGTGATTTCATATGGTTTAGTTAGACCAAGCATGCACGCATAAGTAAGAAATTCACACGGCCGGTACTTGTGTGAGCAATTGTGAATGCGTGTAACAAAGCGCGTCAATAACATAATCTCCGATCAGATTTACAAAGCAAGTTAGTAACCTGAAGCGTCAATACAGGAGATGCATATTTTCTCACGTATTTTACACACATGAATGTTCCTCCTCGACAACTGAATACATTACATTGTGTGAGATTTGAGCATGTATTCAATTGTACGTTATACTGGAGAACCAAAAATAACATTTCAAATGTCCAATTTCACTAGATTTAATTATGCTAAATACAGAGAAAAAGCACATTTGTAGAAGATTCAATGGAATGTAATGTTATGCTTTTTATTTACCTACCACCAGTAACTTACTCATTCGTTCTGCTGAAACTGGAAAAAACATTGAAATCGTCTCTTTTTTGAAATAAGAGAAAATTCTTAGACGAGTCTAAAATTATGTTTATTATTGTTATTATTATGAGTATTATGAGCTGCACAGTGTGAATATATAACTTTCCGCCGTTTTCCATTCCTTCATCTACAAAAGGAAGTTGAGCTATGTAGTAAAGTTTAAAGAATTACATTACAAACTGCCCAGCTAACTTTTACGGTCAGTGTATAAGGCTTAGCTATATGTATGCATAATATATCTGTGCACATGTTATTGGTAAATGAACATTGAAAAAGGACTCCCAACTGTGTCTTTATATTATTTCATTTTCTTAACCAAGTAGGGATTCTCCAATTTTTCTTGCAAAGGTTTCTTCTGGAGAGAATATTAAAAGGTAGACGAAGCATGGTACACTGCACGTATCCCCCAAAAAACATAATATCCCAATTGGACAAGTGGGCATACATGCATCCCGCTTTCTTCGTATTTCCTTTTGACAGCCATGAATACATAAATATTGTAAGATGCTTAAAAAGAAAAGATTCCTTCAAAAGGAGACCCTTGACTTGGTTGAGATAAATGTGCATTCTGTATGCATCCATCCCGAGCACAAGAATTTTACACGGTAAATTCGATTTACCCCTTGGGAAGTTTGGAATTTACATAGGCGTAAAAAGGGTCAAGCATCAAACCATGAATGCAAGTTGAAACTTTTTTCTCAAACTCAACAAAAAACCTAGCCTAATGCCTGCATGGTAGTACTCCTCCTTTGTAAAACTGAAATAATAATAATGAACATAAAGAAATGGAAGGTTTATAAGAAAATGCAAGGAAGTATGGTTCACAGCAGTTCTACAAACAGAAAATGAGAAAAAAGTCCCTTCACATGTGCAGCAGAAAAAACACATTTAAGTTAACTACACCTTTACACTTAATTTTCATTCTCTGTAAATACGAATGAGGTTCATGTTTCCCTCTTTATGAGCTCATGTATAGCTATCCTTACAGATATTGCCTGTGATGGGCTCCTTTTCAAAAGAATTGGTGTTTAGTTTGCCATTTATGGAACCCTTCGTTTCATATAAACGAATTACGAAAGTTGTTCTCAAAAGCTGTGTACAATTATTTACAGTAAAAGAAACCATATTGTTGTTAGGATTATTGCAGCTACAAACTACTACAATGATGCATGCAAGTTTACTGCTTTTCTGGTTTTATTTTCCTGTGTAACAGAAACACCTAAACTATTGGATGTAAAAGTTGTAGCTCTTTCATGAGCATGATACTCAATATAATATTATAAATAGTAAAGATGACAGTGGAAATGACCCATTCACGTCACAAGCATTGATAATTCATGGATATGGTGTTGGGTTCGAACCTTTTCTTGAATAAAGGAACTTTATTATAATTGCATTGTTAAACGGGCTGTTGCTGTGCTGGATGTAACATAAAAGATTTTTTCATTATTATCATTATTGTTCGCTTTCGGAGGTGCTGTTGCCGTGAAATAACATGAAATTCTACAATTTATAATGTCTTTGCTGTCCAACCGTGCCGAATCTCAGAAAATGAGCTAGGAGTTTATCGATACTAGGGATTGAATATGTGTTGTAGGGAAAGATGGTACAATAAACAAAAAAGAAAGGGAAAATGATGAAGCACCTGTGTTGCTGATGGTGCAAGCTGGTTGCGGACTAGTAAATGAAAACCAATTTGGTTGATACGAGTGTTAAGAATAGAAGAGATGCCAGGATGCCACATCATTCAAAACACAATGAACATTTCTAGACAAAGGAGTTTTTTTTCCAGTGACATGAATTTACAAGTAGAATCTCTGATTTAGTTTCTTGAAGTGTTATAAAAATAAAGAAGAATAGCAGGAATGCATTGTTAGATCTCTTCTACTTCTTTCTTGTGCTTCGACATGACGGTTGAATATTGAACGGTATTTTTTTCAAAATACAACATAAGCTACATGTTAAGCGCATTACATGAACAATTTTGCTATGATGATCTATTCCGTAACTCCGTCATAAAGTTGCACGAATTTTTATACTCCATAATGTATTACATGCATTTAATCCTGTGTTTGAATGCAATATTATGTTGCTCTGTCCCTCAATGCAATGCAGGTACTTGTTGAAGATGTGTGCCTATTGCAATGAGCAAATAATTATCATGCCACACTTGACAATGACAACAGTTATGATTGAAGACTTGTTGATCAGGATCACTGGACAAAAATTCGGTAAAGATCACGACTACTATTGCCGGTTATGAATAATGAAGCTTTGATAAAATGTCCTTGAAACCAGCTTAACCCATAAGGAAAGGTACGTGTCTTTAATAAATACAATATCAAATATTGTGGATGCATTGAATGTTGAGTTGAAAACCACACTGACACGAATACGTAAGTATACCGGAATAAAGAACCATTTCTTCAATCTTCAATGCAAAAACTGTTATGTCATCGGTGTGTCTTCGCAACAAACGAGTACTTGTAAATGTTTGTAATTAGTAATAATTTCGACGTATCATGATCATAATATGTAGTATATGTAGTTATTTGCTGTGTACTGGCATTATGCAACACCAAATCGTGTGAAAATTAGTTTTTAGGGGAAAAAATCTGTAACCTCATCCCTGGAGTTGAAAGGGCCCGAAGACCTCCTATTCCCTTTACTATTGCAAACAATTCTAAGGGTAAATTATCTGCTCCTAAATCCTGTGATCCTCCCTCAAACACTAACTTTCAATGAAAAGCGTTTGTAATGCATATTGTTTCTGAAGTATCGTTCTCCAATGCAATCTTCAGCATAAGATTATGTTATTTCATAATCATACCTCATAAACTTTTACAATTTTCTTTGGTACTCTCTCTCTTAAAAATTGAATGGATGGCAAACATAAAGTTATAAATTTCCTTGAAAAGTCAATTCAGTGTGAAGTTGTGTTAAAATGAATTTCGACACGTTCGTCGTTTGGTGCGGGAATGCCTATAGCATTTTTGTTTTTCAAAAGGTGCTATGCTTCATTTTGAAAAAAAGCTGTTAAATTGAAGTTGTACAGGCTCTTGCGAGAGGCTTATTGTCCTACAATACAATACTGGAGTTCGGCTTTCTTTTAAAAAATAAATGAAATTCCAGTAATAAAAGTTCAACTTATTTTTTCGCTTTTTTTAGGTTCATAAATTTTGTTGAGCTTGAGCTGTTGTTTGAGCCACCATGAGTGCAAAATATGTATAGGAAACATACAACATGGCTTCTATTCCTTTGTTCACAATGCATTGTTTATATCTTAACCTTAACACCTGCATACTGCTGGATAGATTATCCTAATAATTGTTCACCGATACCTTTCTTATACTCAATTCAATGCAACTTTTGTGAAACAACTACGAAACATGTCACCCCCGCAGAAAAATCCCACGCCAAGAAAAGTAAGCCCACTGAAAGGTATAATATGTATTGCAAGCAACCCCATGATAGATACAGATACGTTCAATGTTTTTTTTGTTGCTTTGAGTTTCTTCTTTTTATCTATAGAACAAAATAGAGATTAAGGAAAAAGCCAAACTGTCTACCTGAGTAAACTTAAAATAGACTTTTATGATAGCGACTTGTGATTGTGACATGTGCAGATGGTCATACACCAGAAAACCAAACCTTGTTTTAAATAAACTCTGTTATTAATGAAAAATAGGCAAGCTTTAAGTTGTTTTGTATAATTCTCTATTTCTAGCACGCAAATGCGACACTGTGTCTAACAATTCTTATACCGTTTGGCAATAGCGTCGTCTGGTAGCCCACGCGTGCTTTTATAACTCATGCTTATGGTGTACAGATGTACAGTAATTTTTATAAACATGAGTAAAAAAGATATCCAATTGAACGACGGAGTGGATCAATGTTTTGCTCACCTCTGATTATGTTCTTCGTGTATAGTCATAGTTATAGAAGCTCTTTCTGCTACTTCTCTGGTTATCCATTTTTGATATCTATACAAAAAAAGATCACAAAGAAATTTATAATTTGTGTCAAAAACATAATTCACCAAGTATAATGTATTTTATGAAATTAAAAATCCTCTAAGATAGCACAATCATTAGCTTCCATGTGACAATCATATAGGCTTTGGATTTCGAGGGTTAGGTCTATCAATGCATCAAACGTTCAATGAAGCAGGAAACTAGCATTCAGCATGATAGGAGAACTTCATTGTTATTCTATCCTGCAAGTCACACTAGCTTATTAGCTAGTTGACTAAATATGGTGAGCAATTAAGGGTTTCGCCCAAATTTCACACCAAGAAAACGCTGACCAGCCCAAGCCATTTGTAAGTTTCAAAATGTTTTATAGTTTTCAGTGGCTCCCTGTGGAAAACTCATTATTTATGAGTTGTATTTATTTTCATCCCTTTACACTTATTTCATTTTTTTATGAATTGTATTTCCACTTCGAACGAAGCAAAGTAACAAAAGTTACCCTGCATGCCTGTCAGAATATTTCAAAGAAGAGGTCCAACTGTGTTTTCCAATCATTTTCCTTTCGAGATTGGCTGAGATGATTCTTGGAGTATATAAGAAGGCAAGGATAATAAATAGTACTACATCTCATGAAACAGACGCAAAGGACTTCATGCGGAGCGTTTCAAGGTTTCACCTTGTCTCTCCTCATGTAATAGAACTCGTATTAAATGTGGTAATGATCTTCCTCTTGGTTGGACTCACTTCAAGTGTTGTTGCGGTTGTAGTACTAGGAAAGCGTTGAGAAATGCATGAAGCTCCTTTCAGCTTCGTAGATTTATATAACATGAAGTTTTATAGGCAAGCTCATACCAGGTCCGTTTCCTCTTCCAAAATTAAAAATGTGACACAAGTGATCCTGCATATTATGAATGTTTATTGGTCTAAATTTGTATTTTACATTACTCTTTATGTTCATACGCGAAATTATAAAAATGTGGTACCAACTACCAATCCTCATCATTGTTTTGACCCAATGCAACTAATCAAAATGAAAGATGTTTTCACTGCATTATATGTAGAGTTTATGCTAAGCTAGTAAAAAATTTTGAAAACTATAATTGTGAAGAACTGCAATGAATTTACCTTACAGTATACACGGAACCATTAACTGCCAAGGCAAGGCACGTGAAGTGGAAAAGTATATGAATGGTAAAATGACAAACTATGTCATAGTATCACATCTTTAATTTTTTATTCCTCTAGCTAGCTTCATTCACACAATATTTAACTTGGCTTTTATAAAAACCATTTGTGCTTAATTTCGTGCGCATCGATTTCCTGCAATCATGTAGAATAAAACTTTATTTTTAAAAAATGCTTGAATTCGGGCTACCAAATTTAGGCTTTGCTTCGTTTACAAGAGCTATCATCCCAAAATGCACATCAAGACTACTTACGATAATAAAGTAAGAAATCTTAAATAAGGGACATCTAGTGGGTCTCTTCTGACATACAGTTTAACAAAGAGCACACCCCTATTAGTGAAGATGGTAGTTCTGTTTCACCATAAATGGTTTGTTTGTAAGCATCCCTTCCTAAAAACGTTCCCTTGTACCATAGACAAGAGATGGTTCTGAATCCGAACATCATTTTTAAATCCTCTACTGTTTCGTCTTCGTAGGCTTCCATTTTGCAAAAATTAATTTTTGTTATTTGGATTTTCATACTCTGTAGGGCACAAACATCATATCTTGCCAGCCAAAAAAAACTTTCAAGCAAATTGGAGATTTTTGATGGTAAGTTGTGGATAACAGGGACTTGACTTTCTCTGGCTGTAAAGCAGGTTAGATACTCGATAACGATATCGTTTTAACTTTGATTTATTGTTAATATTCATGTAAATTCGCCTATTCCAATCGTCGATAAAGTCACAGTTTGGTCTAGGTGTCAGATGAGCAATACCTTATTTCTAAGAACTAAATCGCTTTCAAAGTATTGTCATCACCAACTCGTGAATAATAGTAGTTGCTGATAGGTACCTTTCTTGCCTCAAGTCAGATGGGATGAGCCACCTCAATAATTTATTTTACATTTTACGCACATCAGAGAAGAATTGCTTTGAATACAAGAAAGTTATTTAAATGACGATGAGGTAACTACAATATTCACTGCTATGAGATTGAATATAATAATGAAACATTGTATGCATTGTTTATTGTGCTGCTGGTGAAAAACTCTATATGCTGTCATACAATTTGGTGCTAGAAGATACAATATATGATTTCATATATAGGTAAATATATTTTACCTGTTGAATATATAAGCACATAATTGAAATCGAATATGGAGTAGGATTGGAAAAACCCATCATGACAACGATGCTTATGGCTATGCCAAGATGATAGACCGTATTAATAATTCTGTTGCCGTTACTGCTCTTGCCTTTAGCTTTTAACTCTTTTTCTTTTACAAACAAGGTTTCATCAAAATATGTAGCTTTTCAAATACATGATACATGAATATATTGCCAGGTGCTCAAAGATAGAACTTTTCTGAGCACTTTTGTGCCTCTTAAAAATAAGCAATAAATAATATAATATGCGAGACTGAAGTTGGCAAGAAAATGGCAAGCACTTGGTAAACTTGAAAAAATGAGAAAATGAAAAGTCTAAAAAGAATGCATGACATTATATAAATTACATGCAAATCTATATAAAGTAAAAGCCGACTTTTACACCTGCTCATATCACCTGCAAAGCATTTTTTAAGATCAGAAAGAGATCCCATTTTTACCACTGGGGTGTTATCTACAAGACTAAAAGTAATGTTGATATATTAGGATACAACTCTATCATCTTCATAATATCCACACACATATTTTTAATTTTCATATACGCAAGGCAAGAAGAAGTACACGCTTATAGTCTAAATAAATGCAAATGATGCATAACTGCATCCATGTTATCTTATATAAAGAGGACTTCTTTAATAAGCATATACTTAGACTAGTGAAAGCCCGTTGACGTCGACGGGCCCAAAAAAACTACCCCCAATCCTAAGCTATAAACTGAAAGGTTCCCT
>JAQIXW010002818.1:0-14462 GCA_034700685.1 Willowsia buskii | reverse complement strand
AATAATGTAACCTGTCTGTTGTGTAAAGCGTTCATAAGTTTTACTACACAAACGCTGTATATATAGCTCTCTATATACAATATAGCTGATATAGTTTTCATTCCATTATTCCAGCTCTCTTAATCTATGAAAGCCATTTCTTGCTGTGCTGTTGTTTGAGTGTGTGCAACGTGAACTTATCTCTCCACCTAAAGGAATGCCATAATGATAATTATTGCTTGTTCCTAGTCTAATTTTTTCATTGGCTTTATTTAGAGCTGTGTTTTTTATGTTGGTACTTACCATTTTCCACCTAAAGTGGGTAGAAACGTATGAGCATGGTAATGATAATAATAATATGCATGAGCGTATGGGTATAATAAGTCAGAGAAAATTGACAGGATTTTATTGGAGCTCCTTCCATCATCCGTGCAAAATGACAGGCAAAGGCGAGTGGAGAGTTGGAGTGGTTGTAAGAACAGAAAAGGAAGACGAAGAAAAAAAGAAGAGAGATGGATATGTTTGCTCTCATTTCATTATTTTAATTTGCAGCAGTCGACAGCAGAAAGCGAACCATCATCATTAAGTATGATCATTGCGCTTTTACGCGTCTCGTTTCTTTTGTCATTCATTAAGAGTAACAAGGAAAATATGTTCACTTGCGTATACCGCTCACGATATTATAATAATTCCTAAGAGATTTGTCCTCCTCCGTGAGATAAATGGAATAATGACAGGTATAAAAAATCAGAATTATTATTTTTGTGAGGTTAAAAAATTGCACTTAGGATTAAGTTACGTTTTACAAATTAATATTTAATGGGGGCTTCACAAGTAAGTCAAAGTGTAAATAAATAACATGAGCTTAGGCACAAGATTCAGAATATAAACCATTAGCAAACATGTGGTGTTACGTATGTACCTATATAATGAGTACAAAATGATAGACCAATTTGCTCCTGCCTGGCAGTTCACTTAATTTTCTATTTGACTATCCTCAGAGAGCGAGGAAACGTTCTTGTTGTTGTAAAAAGAAATGCGACAAAATAACCGACCCAGAGACGTGAACTGAGAGAGTAAAAACAATAACTTGTCTTTTTATATTCACTTGCCAGATCATAAAACTCGGCTGGAATTCTGTTCAGAGGGGAAGGAACATGATCATGGTTTTGATCACCATTTGAAGAAAACATTTAATTTTTTATGCCATCTTGATGTCTCCTTTAGCATATGAATTGTTCATTTAAGGAACGATTTTCATCCCACTTTTTAATCTAAATTTTATGATAATCAAATTGAAAAAAATGGACTGTTTCTGATGATGATGATCTCCACTTTGTTTTACATTTTATTATTCTTGATAAGCTCTCAGACATTCGAAGGAGGAGGAAAATGCAAGCCTATGTATTTAGATAGGGATAGGTGAGCACTGAAACTAAGATACGAATGTTGTATTCACCCTGATGTTGTCAATGTGTTTGCTGCTTTCAAAATATTATCACCAATTCATGATCAACATGCTCATAGAATGGTCATCACATGGGCAATAAAACAGCAACTGAAATTGTCCCATTGTTTGTAACAGAACACCACTAGCATACATAAAATGTGTACATATAAATCCAGTGAAACTGGATCCCTTTTGGCTTGACTCGAGACTACGAAGAAGGAACGACGACATACGACATGATTATGGTCATCTTATTATCATGATGATGATGATGATCCCAAACACAACATTACTCACACAGGTTCATCTTTAATTTCGTACATAAAAGGTAAGAAGAGGATTTTGCTCTGTGCGTGGTGAGTGTGCACTGCAACTCCTTAATAGACTTTTTTGGTATAAAATTGTATGGTTTTTATTTAGCGTAATAGTTTTGATAAAGAAAATGTGCAACAAGCCAGGCAAACATGATATTATTTTATACTGCTCGTTTGGACTCACGCTTATGTATTCTTTAAAAATATATATCCGAGTTTCAAGAATATATATTAACTTGGTTTTGTAAAGGAGAGGTGGGTATTTGGCTATGTCCATGTTGTCCGTATAACCATAAAATAAGCTTGGTTTGATGACATTGAAACGAGATGAAATGTGCAGATATGGTCAATGATACTGTTGACTGTTTATACCTATGATGCTCGTCATGTTGTTTCCATAAAAGATATCGGTACTTAAGAGTATTGCTGTATCAGAATAATGGTTTTGATTTTTTTCTCTCGTTGTATAGGTCGTAATCATAACTAGCTGCTCATAATGGGACATAAAATGATGCTTGAATGGGGACAAAAGATGAGATCTTGTGTCAGGCTAGGGATCAGCAATCAGCAGCAGCCAGCACACGGTTATGTCCAGTGCATTGAAATCCAATCAAATATACATAAGACAAGTTTATACAAAGCAAGTACATCTGCTGAATTCATGAACTCTAGAAACTGGAGTCATTCTATTAAACCATTAACGTAAATCTAAAGTATATCTAGGTATCATCATAATCATCTGCGCACACTGGTCAACCAAAATGATCATTTGTGATGATCATGAAAGTCAGAAAGAATGTCTCTTCTTTGTCCAGTCGGTGTCCAGGAAAAAATAAATGTGCACATTAAATGCGTTTCAGTGGTCCCTTAAGAGACGTTTCGGTAGAATGTAACAGTGGCTTAGCTTGTGAAAGAGATGGATGGAATGGAAGTAGAAAAGGTCAAAAATTTGTCCATGTTGTCGAGTCTTTCTCCACAGGTCATATCAAATCATCATTAAAAAGTTAAAATAATGATGCACCTTTTTGTGACAAAAAAGGTAATTTGGAAACCACACAAAAGGAGACAACTGGTTAAATTACAAAGTTTGAGAGAGAGAAAGAAAGGAAGAAACAACAATAATTATTCGTTTCGGTTAATTTCAAAACAACAAATAATTTTTATTACAATTTACAGCAACCAGCATTAAATGTAGGAACACGATGTACGCATGCATGTGTCCGTGTACAAAACTACATAATTCCCCTCAGCTCTAAAAGCATTTTTGCTTGGTTAACTTAAAGTTGTGTAAAACAGCGTTGTACAGTGTACAACAATCGTTTTATCTGATGATAATGATGATACTGACTGAGATGCATGTGGGCTGCGCAGATGGTCCTATAAGTAATAGGATATTTGGAAACTTTGGTATAATATAATGCGCTTGACAATGGGCAATTTTCTCCTGTTCAACAGCCATTTTACCAGATTTCGGCTCCTTTTTTAAACACAAAGTATGCTTGTTAGTTGAATACCTATGCAGTTAAGTTTTGATGGTAGTTGTTGGGATGTTGCTGTTCTTGTCGGATGACGAGAAGACCGACAATCAGAAAGGACCTGGTTCAAATATGGACATGTTCTGCAGACGCAGCAGTGGACATGTCGTTGTCGTCGGTCGTGATGATGAGATGATGACGACTCACAAAGATGGTAATTTGGTGACCCGATGATTCAAACACACTGGGTTTCATTTCATCGTCATAAGCTCGAAAGTAAGAAGAAGACGGCCGACGGCAAGCGATATATTGAAGCACCATGTTTTTTACTTGTTTTTAGTTTGTTGGTTTTGTGCAAATGTTTCCCGTTGGCAATAAGCCACCCAAAAATGATTATTGATTCATATCAGTTTATACTCAAATACTCACTGTATTGCAAGTTTGATTGAATCGGGTAGAATTTATTCATGGTTCATCATCTACAGATGACGAGATGTGACTTCATCTAATCTGAATAAATGCTACAGAGGTCGATCGTGCAATTCTTGTAGACAATGTGCATTAAAGAATCTTAAAATAAAACTTTCTCAAAAAAATTAATCTCATCGTCATTACACAAAGTAAACATGCCGTTCCCTATAATAAATAGGACATCGGCAATGTTATTATAATTCCGTAGTGCAAAATGCAATTTGCATTTTTAGGCAGCTACTGTCACGATTAACAGACACGGCGTGAGTCTCTTTTCGTTTTTCTCATTAAAACTTAGCACAATACGCATCACGACTTTAGAGAGTTTATGCTACACTGCAAATTTTTAACTTTGTTCTTTATCATTACAAAAATCAAGAAAGAGGACTTGGGATCATATTGAATTGGCTAAAAGTAATCTTATTCAAATCATCTATCTATTTTGATTCAGTAATCGGGCAAGTAGTTTAATAAGCTTGTTGAAAAGATTCCGGTGTGTGTGTAGTGCCAAGCAAAGTTCTATAAGCTCTCATGGGATTCCCATAATATTTTCCGCATTTCATATAGCATCAATTTAGTCTCCGACTCTTTATACGCAGCAAGCTCTGCCATTAGCATACTATGAAGATCATGCATGTGCGGAATGCAATACAGTAAATACTATAAAAACGCAATGGTACACCGCTTACAAACATCACGGCTCATGTAACATGATAATCAGCACCGGCGGCTGCAGAAGCACCGATAATGGTACTACAAAACACATCATGTGGCGAAGTTAATGGTCAATACAAAAATAAATATTCAATCCAGAGCACCATGTGCCGTACTCTCAAACTCGCACTGTGAGCGTGAGTGAATGAATTGTGAAATAACTTTCTTAATGCTGAAATTTTTTCTTTTAAACTTTTTAACGCTGAATACTTCTTGACGCGTAGAAAAGACTAAAATGATGGCAGTTGTGGGGATGAAGATGATATGGTGGAAATAGTTTTCTCTCGCATTTGAACAATCTTTTGCATTTATAAAAGTTTAAAAAAAACGATAACTCGTTTACGTAGGAATGCACAAAACTGTGTAGGAGGAAGAATTTTCTAACTGCGGTTGAGTAAAAATTTGAGTCTACCTGTGCGTTCCCTAATAAAGCGTATGGATACTTATATTTCCTTGTGAAATCAACTCCGTAACAGTGATGATGGCTAAGAAGAAAGAATGCAACGAAGATTTTTAGCAAAAAAATGCCCTAGCTAGGTTTTAATATGTTAATGATATAGTTTTGCTGTAGGATACAATATAAGGCAGAAAAGGTATAAGGATGACGACAGTCGTCGTCGTCTTCAGTTTATGGGAGTTTGGTCAGTATGGGGCCTCGCCATTAGATCCATTAAAGTGGCCATTAAACTCTAAAAAGTAAAGTAAAAGCAGCAAGCAGTAGTGCAATACGTGTAGTTTTTATAGCTGCTGGCAGCCACTACCACCACACGACCAAGCCTTGACGCTTTTTTATAAGAACACATTATAAAATAGCTACACTAGAAAGACAAGCTAATACATCCAATATTTTTTTCTTCTTTTCCGCCGATCTAAAAGTCGGTTGGAATCCTATAATGCTTAACTAATTGTAAGTAAAGATGAACAGTTCTTTTCTATCAAGCCGACTTCTCTAACTCTTTGATATAGTGATAGTATTGAATGGGATAATGATAATGATGATATTGTTGTACTATATGGTAGTATGGTTAGATTACACGCTTGGTTTCATACATCAACAGGGATCCATCTGAGATGATGCACAGATGAAAGAAACAGATAGCTTCCTTTTGCTTTTTCGAATACGGGTAGGAATTTTTCTCTTTGAAAATTGCCCACACAGTCTACATTCTGTTTCGGCAGATACAGAGTGCAAAGTAAAGCAATATGGCTGGTAAGTTATTCTCTTCTCTCTGGTTTGGTAGTTTGTAGTGGTACATTATGTAAAACAGCCGACGGGATGGATGGACAGGTGAAAAAATCTTACCTATTTTTTCGTTTGAAGAAGAAGAAAAAAGAATAAGCAGAAGAATATCATTATCATCTGCGCAGAGCAACTATCTCTTTAGGTATTCTTTTCTTCTAAAATATATGCACGGATATTAGGCACATTAGTTGCGGTAATAATGTACAAAAAGGAGTTGAGAAAAGGATTGAAATAAGTAACTAAAAAGATTCTCATTTTTTCTCCTTCTTCTTTTCCCTGCGGTGGCGGTAGAAGTAAGTAGTAATATTGTGGTAAGTCTTGTTCTTCTGTGTCGGATAAATGAATATGATAATGCGCTAGATATCAATCATGGTTGACAACTTGTCACTGCACTAGCTGTGATTTGATGGTCGTCGTGTTTTTTTCCTTTTTCCTCAACAGACCAGTAGGCAGTAGGCATGAAGAGAAGAAAGCATAATTCTTTGGGTTTCTTGCTCTTGCTTCTATATATATATATATGTTTTTAAGACAATATTGTTTCTCCACCAGCCAACTACGCTTCAGGAGCTCACATGTGCATCTCTTTTCATCATTTTCATATTTTTTTAACAAAAATTGTTGAAGTGATTTTCTAGACTTCCAGTAAGCAAGGTGCTAAAATTGAAGGAAATTATACATTCAAAAAGTTGGTGAAAAACCAGCAACTAGTTTCTTTTTGTGACAAGATTTTTTTGTATGAAATTAAAACGGCCAGGTTCTCATCAAATTGTAAATGAATACAAAATTCCTTTTTAAAAAGAAAATATCATTAAAATGTTAGTCAATCTATATGGATCTACATTTTGGAAGGTTGATGTCGGCATTTTCTCTTAAATTGTCTTTCATGATACTCCTGATGATACGATGATGATGCCACATGGCAAGATGTGTATTAAGCTTTTCACCCCATAGCATATGTATACATAATTTTGTCGTGTATTACCTCATACACAACAGTTTTATTTGATATATGATGTCTATTATTACGACTTCTGCTAAGAGAGCCGTTTACTGACTGACAAAGAGAAAGGGAGATGGAGGAAGGAGTTTAAGTAATGGGAGGCGTAATGGTAAAATTATATGTGGATGATGATGACAAATGACATGGAAGATATCACCAAAGGTATATCATTAACTTTAAAGGAAATGGTTCCAGCTTTTATAAAGTAAAAAATAAACATTTTCTCAAGCGAGGCAGTCATTATAAAGGCATTTAGTTATAGTTGTGTACACATATTCGAAGATGATATTATTATTAAGTACATATTTTCATTGCGGTGTCTGTATTATCTTAAAAGGGTGAAAACACAATTAATTTAGTGGTGCAGCATATCAAAAATGAGTGTCACCAGCTCCATCATCGACTATCTATTAGCTGAAAGGAATACTTTTAGATAGGAAACTTTTTAGATCGGAGATCTCTTTTGGAGATAAAAACGTGAGAATCTGTTTAAAGAGAGAAAAAAATACATCAATGATACCGCCAGATATATTTCATTTTCATCTTTCCTCGTCTTCTGAAGAAGCAAGAAATGCTTACAGCAGTGTAAGATTGACTTTTCTGATCAAGTCATGAGTCATGACTCACTGTGGCTAGTGTGATGTCCAAAGAGAGAAAAGATATTATGCAAATTATATTTTTTTCCAGACGGAACATGACTGATAAGTCATCTCATCATTTGTTTTGTGTTAACTTATCCCTCATTGAAGTAAGTTTAATAAGCGATATACACTTAATGCCGCGTTTTAAGCTGCAAAAATGTATTCTAAATAGAATAGTGTAGTACCTATATACGCTTGTAAATACAAATTCATGTATTTCCCATGACTTTTCCCACTTTTAACAACTTCACGATGATTGCTTTCTTTTCACGAAAAACGAAGAAAAAAACTTATTATTTAAAAAATATATAACAGCAGTGTATACTTAAGGTTTTGGGTTTGCTTATGTAAATATATAAATTGGTATTATTAGTCTGCTCACTGGTTTGCGTTTGATGAAACCGTGAGAGTAAAACATGATCACGAAAAAAAAACTTTTGTTTCTGGTGGCACGATTGTTATTATTACGCAGCATCATGATCATCTCTTAACTATATAGCTGTATTATTATGGTAGTGGTTCAGTTGTTGTTCACAGGACGTAAGTAGACAAAGGTCAGACAAGTTTTCCAATTTTGTTGGAAAAATTATAATTTTCGTGGTAATAATAAGCACTATTATGAAGTTTTCATGAATGGCAATTTCATGGAAAAAAGGTGAGATTCGGTGGAAAAATGTGAATTTACTGACGTGAAACAAAAGTGAAGCAGAAGCCACCAAACTTTATGGAGTGTAAGATACGTATAATATTATGTAATATAAGTAGCAGTATAAGATTAAATTACATGGAGATGTCCAAAATGCATGTTCCCATTTTTCTCTCAACTGATTACATTATTCACTTTATTTTTCTGCGACCCTAAATTCTTTCTGTTGTTGCTGACCATGGACGGTACCGATACTGATTATTATTGTACATTGTATTGCGTGCCTTCAATCTGCATTCAAAGTTCAAAATTTAACTTGTCAAAATACAATTTTCACAAAATGAGAGAGAATATGATGATGAATAGCGGCTTCCTCAGCTGAAATTTAGCTCGAGTCGTAGTGAATATTGAAGGAAAAGTAATAATCATAATAATCAAGTTGTGGACTAATTATGGTCATTTTAAACATATATATGGCTCGAGCTAAGATAAAGCATAAAGATTTCATAAAACTGCACAGAAGATGGAAGAATCAGGAATCTGTGAGAAAATAGGATTTTTTTTCTTATAATTATGGGGTTGGTGGATCACCTGGAATCCAAAAATATTATAAAGTGGTTTTTAGACACATAACGGAAGCCGTTTATATGAAAGCTGGGTATCAAAGGTTGGAAAACAGTATTTTTATCCGAGAGAAACGTCGAATCCATCATTTCCATTAAACAAAAGTTGATATGATAGAGTGCACTCAAGTTAAAGTGTAGATTGTAAAATAACTGGCTGGCATGAATTATGGTGGACCTCTGCTCTATAAAATTTCACGTAGTTTGAGGGAAATACGGATTGAGTGTCGGTGGAAATTGATGTGTGAGCATTTTTATTACATTTTTTGAGATTTTTGATGGGAGAGCATTCAACAGTAGCAAACCGACCAACAGAAGAGGCTAGCTTCAATCTGGTTGATTTTTATGCAGACATATGTGTACTTATGAATAAAGCTATGAACAAGTTGGATTGCATGTAATGGTCAACATGAGAAAAAAGGGTTGTTCGTTGTATTTTTGGTGGTTCATATAATAATGGTTACGTATTACTTTACAAACACGAACTTTTTCATGGATAAATTACGTAGGTTGGGCTAAGCAAGCAATAATCAGACGGAGCAGCAAAAGGTTACGAGCATGGTCTACTTGATAATTGTTCTAATAACTTTAATTACAATAATCATGTGAGGCAATGACTATGTTGGTGCTTGCGTATTTTAAATGTGGACTCGTATTATTGAGTTTCGGTATGGGTTACGAGTTCAAAACAGGGAACTTATTTCCCTTTATTATAGGTCTTTTGAAATTGAATTTTTTAGGGAACAAGAAAAATAATTGTGAGTTTTTTATGTTATGATGTTATGTGAAGACCAACCACAGAAACAAAAGTAATTAAAGCCAATACTACTCTAGAAACTGGAAATATATTTGCTTATTTTTAGAGTAAAATTTGACGAATAAACAAAGAAACCATTGTACGAATAGTTATATAGGATAATTGCACTTGAAAACTAATGGTTTGAAAGTTTTTCTTAGAGTATAAAAACTATAAGCTCATCGAAATTTAGACTTGTGCAAAAAATGTAACAAGTTGAGAGTTGAAAACCGAGAACCTGTCTTATGAAACCCAAATGCACACTATACAGGTATTTCCGTTCTTGTCTCAAGTTGCCCTGTTTCCCTCTCCAATGCAAAAAACGGGTATCTTCTAAACTGTGCACGTAGTAAAAAGTGTAGCAGAATCAAATTTGTTCTTTTGTAGCGTAAATGCGATCCTTAAATAAATATGGGTTGGACGTGTGAGATTTTAAAGTATTAAAAAAGTAATGTCTGCTATATTTTTGCTGATCCTAATCATATCGTAGTAATATCATCGTTAACAATAGCACAAAAATGTGCATTCTTCTGAATAAACTAGGAGTATTATTACTAGACAATATAAACTAAAACATAATATTTTATCCGTGTGCATAATTTCCAATGGTACTTGTCAGATAGTCGCTGTCAGGTCATTCATATTGTTTGTTGTTCTCTGCTAATGTTTTATAAAAAGGCAACAACAACGGCAGCAGCACCGCAAAATAACGACGAGTTTACCCAACCTTTTTACTATACCATGTACGCATATCTGTATGTATTTGCTCAGAAACTCCTTCAGATTGAGAACTCTTCTTGCGTGGTCCTCGAAATCAGATTTGTATCGAAGTTCATATCAAAACATTCAATCTTCACTCTGCTCACTTCATTCCTCTCTACCATGAAGGATAAGGGTGAAGTCACTCATTCCATTGCATCCAATCCAGCCTGTAATATGGCATGCCATTAAAATAATGCACACACTTTCCTCTCTTCTGTTTTTCAAAATTAAATTATAATAATAAAAGAAAGAAGTGTACACAAGTTTCTATCTTCTGATACTAATGGGAAATCTGAAATAAATGATGACTGGATATATCATGATGATATGATATCATATATATAGTTAGTCTCGTCTCGTCAGTCTCCTCTGCTTGTTTGGTGCCTGTTTGCTCTTTTCGAACAGGAGGCAGGAGGAGACGATGGATATGCTGAAATGACAGGTACAAGCACTGCCACTTTGATTCTAATTAGTTAAGCATATTACTTTTTTTTGCAAAAAGGCTTGACATGAATCTCTCTCTCACTTTTACTCCAAGTCTATCTCTCTATACATTATTTTTGCATCAGGAGCAGCACCAGCCTCACAGTTTGTGGTCATGCAGGCCAAGCAAAAAAGAAGAGGAGCTGCCTGCCTGCCTTCTTCAGATTATTTATTGTGTTGCAGCGAGAGAAATGCAGCGTGGTTTTTGTTCTTTATCGTATATGCTTTGCATATATGGACCGTTCTTATCTTTCTCCGCGTCTCTCTCTTTGGAAAATGCTAAAAAGTTGGTTTAAAAAATTAGGTATGTGTATATACCACCATGTACGCAGGGATTTCATGGCAGCAGGCACCACTACACACGTACTTGAATATTATACGAGATATGGGCACAGTCGGTATTTCCCTTTTCATAATAAGTTTGTTTCATTTTTTTCATACACTCATTTCATGAAAATGTATATGAGCCAGAAAGTCAACTACAAACTACAACTACAAGTATGCATCCTATTATAATCAAAAGGATGTTGTAGAATTACTTGCACCATTATCACCCAGTTTATTGTTTAATGCGTTCAACAACATGTTTTCTTGTCTTAATTTAAATTAGTATGACCAGGAGGAAGACTAAAGAGTTATTAAAAAAAAAAACAAAAGAGAAAAATCTCATTTCCTCTTTTGTTTTACCGATGATTAAAATTACAACTTTACGACGACCACGCATGTACCCAAACTGAATTTAAAAATCTGGGTAAGCGAAAGCCTAATGATAAAAAGTGTAAATGAGTTTCAGGGTTTTACTCCACTATAGGGAAAAGTACACTACAGATAAAGAGTTGGCTAAAGAAAAGGAGCAGTGTTGATATTGCTATATTACTATATTCTCCATCTATTTCGTACTGGTTCGATCATGTTAATGCATCACGTGTATATCTATTTGATATAATTCCTATAGTTCATATTTTCGTTAAAGCGTTCTCAGAAAAATACTACAGTAGAAGCACATGTGCACAAACAGATTTTACTCAAGTATTGTTGTATGCCCTTGAACTAATCAACAATTATAATCCTAAGTTAATTCAAAGTGCCCATCCACCATAGATAGACAAGCCAGTAGATGAATGACTGCTTACTGATTTGATGCACTCAATATTGCTGAAAAAATCAAAGTCAGCCTTCCTTCGTCGTGATTGAGATCTTTTTAAAATTATAATAGAGTCATTATTGGAGAGCGAGGCGAGCTGATTATCTTTTATTTTTTGGCTGATCCCATTTTAATTAAGATGTTATATTGTCTCTTCATCATGTTGATGAGCATCAAAATCTGAAAATGAACAATATGCTCATATGGAAGCAAAGCGGCAGCAGTAGATAAATTAAACGGGATAAACAAGTAGGAGGAGGCAGTGAATAATGAAGCCTTTTTAAACAAGACATTTCATAATACTTATGTAAAATTGTAAAGTAACAAGACAATATTAATGGTTATATTATTTTTTGAATGAGAAATTGTAGGTGCCCCATCATTTATTATCATCATAAGGCACACTGTTCCACTCTTAATATTTGTACAGGTATTTTAATCAAAGTCATCTTTAGAGTTCATATCGTGAGTCTTTCTAAAACTTTTTATTGTGTAAAGATCGTGGAGAAAAGATCATTTTTCATTTTTGTCGTCCGTAAAAGTTGATTGGCAAGACTAAAAGTGAGTGTATTTGCTTACTCATTTATGATATTATTGTAAAATATGCAATGCAGCAGCTACTAAATGGCGCTAACTCCAACGCTTCAGATTTTATGACTCCCAACCTTCCTCGTAGACTCGTTAGTTTTGCTGATAGGTTACACACATTTACAGCCTAATTTGGCGTTTTAACTGATATTTTCGGATAAAATCAAATAAACAATCTGCAGCATGAGTGAGTATATGTGTTTAAGAGAGAGATAATATGCGTTGTGTATGAATGGGACGTGTAGAAACTTGAAAAGTGATATGTAGCAATTAAACCAAGTAGCACCGAAACAGCCACATCTAAATGTTGAATAGAGGTGGAATGATTGATTAGGAAAATTGCATATATAACCACTCAACTCATAAAGCAAACAAAGTTGCAAAGCAAACTAGTACATATGCGAACAGTAGTAGTCAGGTCTATCATATAGTCGTTGATTTAAACTCAAAACGAAAGCATTTAATATACTGACTTTCCTGTCCATTTATTATTTCATTCGTGGCATATGCACATTATCAAAGTTAACTTTTGTTTATTTGTATTATTATTGCTGAAGAAGTTGCTGATGTGTTGTTGATGTCTTGTACACACACTTTACACACACCGCTACCACACAAATCCGCCATCACGTCTGCCTTTTTTTGCTTTTTATACCTCTTGTCATCTGACAAAGTAGTTAGTTAGTAGAATACGGAACAGGACATGAGTGACAGCCAACGAAAGAGAGAAACTTTTTTGTTTTAATTTCTCAGCATATCGCTTGCATATACATAGTAATTTTTGCCAGACCATTTGTTTTCATTATTATTGCAACAGAAGAAAAAAAGCAATGCAAACGCGTTCTCTAGTTCTCTCTCAGCATGACCTAATCCATCTTTGCCAAAAAAAAGTACACGAGAGAGATAGATGGTTTATTTGGTTCGTTTAATTTTTGAGTCTTTTGGATTTCCTTTGGCAGCATGGCATCAAAGCAACGAAAAAGGTGATGAATAATTACGAGCATTTCATCGGATTGAATAATAGCATGAAAAAACTCTTTTGCACTTGATCCGCAATCCGCACACTTTTACCATAACTGACGAGATATAATATTAAGCTGCCTGTGTACTTCTCTCTGTAATGATGCTGATTATGATCAAGGCAGTCTTTTTGAAAAAAAAACTAATTGTAATGAAAAGGAGCATGATATTAGTACCATGTGAGACACTTAAATTAAATATCTTCCATTATCCATCCATTTGTAATGACTTGGTAGTAGGTCTATAAACTGTATATAGCCTCCAGCTACTCAACTTAGGTGTTAAATTGTAGGTTGATTTGTAGGATTTAGTTTTCCATGTAGGTATGATGGACAGACGGACGTGCCGCAGTAGCACTGGCAATCTTGGTCTTTTTCCCTTTGTGTATATTTTCATGTTTAATTCAATTCTCCTTCCTCCACTGTAGTTTTTACGTTTGTCTATTACTACCTGAAAGTTTTTATTACAATTTCAGTCAGCACACTACTTTTATGCATAATATGTTTTTCTTCAGCAGTCATTCAAATTCATGATCAAAAAGGGCAGCACACACAGCCATCATAATTTTCGGGTAAAATGTTTTATGTTCTTACACACACAGCGCATAAAATTTTTATTTCAGAATTCATGATGATTATGACGATGATTGGTATTTAGGGGGATTTTTTAAGTACGTGATGAGTTGTCGGTTGGATTAAGCGCTAAAGGCGAAAACATAACATATTGCTGTTCAACACAGAAAATTGCCAGTTTAGATTGAAAACCCTTTCCGTTTCCCGTCGTCCTTTTTTCTTGAAAATTGTTTTACATCGTCATCAAGTGCTCATAAAAAGGTTTCAATTATAATGATAATGTCGATAATAATGGTGATGCCGATGACTTGACGAAGGAATCAATAATAAGTTTTGTGCTGGTAAAGTGTTTGAGCCCACCTATTTCATACACACTTCTCACCCAATTTTTCGCAAATAACCTGTACTTAAATAATCAAAAACAATTATCAAGGCACCTTTCATAGAACCATGCATTTTGCTCACATTAGGCTTGGTACGTCTTTAACAAAACTCTTAACTTCTGTTCAAGTCAATGACATGAATTCTCATGCCCTTTCTT
>JAQIXW010002817.1:0-14463 GCA_034700685.1 Willowsia buskii | reverse complement strand
GATCTTACGTGAGTATGAATTCATTCGTCTTAAAGTCTTCAGACTTTACAAAACCATGCGTTTTCAATATTTTCAATTTAACGATTTTACCAAAGTCGATCAGCAATGCAGATATTGGTTTTTGCAATTATTATGATGACGCGCTAGCGATAAGCATGTACCACAGCAGTTATTCAATAATTGTAAAAGGCTCAAATCATGACATTTTTGCAGGAATGTCTCTTAGTTAATTCAACCACACATCTCCCCCACACGTAGGAATCCGTAGGGGTACGAAAACAACAACAGCAAAAAACAGTCACACCATAATCATCATCAACAAACAGATTTTTATTCACGTAGGCGTCATCTTTACAAGCAAACAAACAAAATCTGAACTTTGTACAGCAAAACATATTTTTTGTGTAAAAACATAAAAAGTTCGTGTTGTGCAAACGAACATCAAGACTCAAGAATGCACACACGTATTGTGTAAAGGACAGTTTTTGCTTTGGTGATTATCGGATAAAAAGTCGTTGATGAGGAGCGACACGCACCGCGTTTATTACCAGAGAGAGCAGTGAGGAGGCAGAGAAGACATGATTATGATTACACGCTACATATTACTCGACGGTTTATAATTTGTAATTGCAAATGTACCTCCAGAAAAAGTACGTAATGAGGCAAAGCAATATGAATTGATTTTTTCCGTTGCTAAAAAACTGTTTTGTTGGTGTTATATGGTGTTGTGCTGCTGCGCCTGAATTGTAGTCATTATAATGGCCTTATATAAACAATCCTTCATAAAGTTGCCGAAACATTTTAATAACAAAAAAATGTGAATATTATTATCGTCATTATTATTACCGACACGAATATATAGTTTATATATGAACCAACAACGGCTCAAGAAGTGGCAGCATTATATAAAATCGTCCCACATGGTTATCTTTTATAATTATTATTTTCAGCCAAAAATGTGTACCACATTATTACAGTCAAATTAGTAGGCCATAAATGAGTAAGGAGTCCCTTTCTTCTGCGCCTTCTTTCTTATGTCCGATGATATACCGTCGAACCGCCATTTGCCGCTCCTACCAATTTTTATTCACATTTTAATTTAGACTGGCCATATAAAAATATACTACTACCACACTCTCTACTTGAGTGGAATTAATCATTGTTCAAATCTCCTTTTGAATAATTGCATGATCTGCGAGTATTTTTGCTTTGGAAAATGTGTGCATGTTATGCGTATGTAGTGCCCTGTCGTTCGAGATGCTTGTGTGTCTAGCAGAAATTATTCTTTGTCTGTGAATGAGAATACCCAAAAGCCGCAGCAACAAAGGTGATCGTGGTGAGTAATAGTGGTCTGCTCACTTACTCGGTCAGTGGAAAAAAGATTTCACGGGATTTTATTGTTATTACACCATACCACAGACGGAGTAAATTACTTTCGGTCAGACTTTTAAGGTAAATAGTACACACTCAACAATCCAATCTCACTCGAGATTACTGAAGAATCCCAGTGCAAAATATCATTTTCTTTATGATTGTTAGGAAATTATTCAGACTCACATGATGATTTTTTCTCATCTCTTCAAGTTTTACGATAACCAGTCATTTTCGATTCTTTCTATTATTACTTGGTCTACACGCGTGTAAATCTGTGGTTGCGTTTGAGTAGGAATTTTCAACTGTGCTATAAATGTAAAAAACAAATGCACACATAACACAGGCTTTCTAAATAATTATTGTGTAACTTGTCAGCAAGCGAAACGAGTTACTGCCCAATACATGTAAGATCATTTTGTAGTTTCTAGAATGAATGGATTCCTTGTGTTTTAAAGAACATCAATAGACAACAATTAAAATCGTGCTCTCTCATCATCACATACAACATAGAAAGCGTTTAGCTGAAAGTGGCAAAGATTTTTTAAATAAGCAAAGCTCATTCATCATTGGGGATGGGTTATAGGCGTGCGATGTAAATGCATCATTCTCCATTTTTATAGGTAGCTAGAAATGAAGATACCTTATTACGTCACTGAATGATGCTGTGATGCTCTATTTTTATTCTGGACTGGATATTATGTATTTCTTTAATACCTGTGCTTATGTATTGACCTATATGTGTGTAAATGTTTCGATGTCGAATTATTGCAATCAGTGCAATAAAAAAGCCAAATATGTACTTGTTTCTGTAAATGATGCATAATATATGTATGTAGCTCTAAATTAAAGGAATATTTTTGCTTTCAAAGATAACGTAACGAAGCAGAATCGATTTTGAACGCAGAGTATATAGGTATATCCATGCTCTCTCTAGCAATTTCTTCTCCCAAAAAGTCTCACATCCTTAATAAATGTTGCGTGCTTAAATGCATTTACTGCAGCTTATTTCTCCTTTTATGAATACTTTTCTATAGTTTTTTGAATGGAACATTGCAATAACAATAACCATTTTCTGCTGTTTTGGAGCCGCAGGAGCGCCTAAATCTCCATTGTAGCCAGCAGCTGCTACTCCTTGCATTCAAAGGAAGAAAAAACTTTTTTTTATTACATGGAATGGAATGAATGAACCATAGTAAATGGTGGGGCATATCTTTTTACATATTTTCAGAAACTTATTTTACCCTCAAAAACTAAACTCCATGTCATTATTGCTGTCTTTACAAAGCCCGTTTTTACCAGTGGAGTTCTGCAACTTGAACACTTTATTGGGGACTTTACTTCCTTATTCTGCAAAAGAAGTTTCTTTTTGAACAGCTTCTGGTAAAATCTGCTCTAGTCATTGCTAAATAGCTTTGATGAGTCTTTCCTTCTGTGTTGTGACTATTCTTTGGTGTAGCAAACCATGGAGTAAGATAGGCTCGCTAAAAAGTTGAATAGCTTTTATTACGAGACGCTACAACTATAATAGCTTTTCGTACATATGAATGAGCAAAAAGTAGCATTTTAACGAAATTAATACAGCCAGAGGGCTTGAAAACTATGTGTTTTGAGATACTTTTTAAGCGCTGTGAGTATAATGTTTAATAAATGTGTAAGCCGATTACACCCAAAACTTCAATGATACCACTATTATTATTATTACACCATTCTGACTCACATACTCATTTTCTTTTCTTTTAAATGATAGACACGCTGACTATGACTCTTATTTCGTTTGTAGTTTGAGTCAGCCGAAGTCATTGTGGAAGAAAGACACAAAAGAAATCCTCTTTCATTTTGCCTGTGTATATGATTAACTTTTTTAATGAAAAATCTCAATTCTTCAAAAATTGAAAAAGACCTCTCAGGTGAGAAAATTGCTAGTTGAATGGTTTTAGACTGATAAAATGAAGATGAAGAGGACATTAATGATTATATGATGAAAAGGAGGAAGAAAGAATGAAAGAAAAAACAAGGATAAGATGGGATAGCCCTTAATAATACTCACACGTTCATTCAGACTGCCGTGTTTAATGATACATTTCAATAGAGAAGGAGAAACTTTTTCATATTCTAAAAAAATTAGTTGGTTTCTGCACACATGATAAGTTATGCGTGTATCACGGTGGAACAAATCAGCAACTGATGATGACATGACTTTCGCAAAAACTTAAAAAGTGTCAACGGTCAGTTTACTCATTTCATCACCTTGAGGCTATTTTTTCTAACTAAAAGAAAAAAACGAAACGCAGGTGCGAAATACGACTACCATTTTGCATTTTTTACTATTATTTATTATGATTATTCAAAAAATGTCGTGCACGTTCACAGATAAAAAGCACGTGGACGTGAGCTGACCACACGACACATACACAAGTAGCAAAACAATATTATTGAAAAAGTGGAAGTATTTATCAAGTAGCTACTCCATATCAGCCAATAAAGCGTCGACTAGAATGAGAATCGACTCCCTTTCTAAAAGACAAAAAACAATAACCACATGTCATGTCCTGATAGTAATTGCAATAATAAGCTTGCAAATAAATAATCACTGGGGAGAAGAAGAATATATGGTGTTGCTGATTATGATACATTGACTTGTAATACGCTACTAATAATGTGCAATGTGTGCCTACTAAAAAATGGGCAATTTGGACACTATGCTTAAAGAGGATCGGAGAAGTATGGGAAATCAACTTACGAGGCGATATTTTGATTTTCTTGAACTTCTCTACTACTACTACTCTACTCACATACTTGAGTTTCAGATAAATAATAAAAAGTCATGTTTCCCATAAAAGGGATAAAGGTTTGGTCTGCCTTTGGTTCTTGAAAAAGAGACAAGTTCAAGAGCATCATTCATTCTGCTGATTTTCTACACAGAACACCACTTTTTTAAAAGTTTATTGTGCGTACACACCGTTTAGTACAACTATTAACCAGGCAGCAGCATATCATCCTCCTCATCATCAAACCAACAAGAACATCAATCAAATCAAAAGGCTATTCAAATTAACTTGCATTTTAACTAAAGGACTCAAATAAGAAGAGGTTACACTTCACATGTTTTTCTTCCAATGTATAGACACTCACTCGTATGCATGTTAAGTCAAGTAGTTTGTCTTTATGTGCTATTTCCAATTTACGATTTTACTTGCAAAAAGCACGTCAATATAAATTTTACTACGATTTTTATGGGGGTTACGCTACGCATGATTTTATTATGTGCATCATGCATATGTATGTACATACATATTCACAGTGACGAACTGGATTTGGGGGAAACGAGATGTTTGTAGTTTTTAATCACTACTTTAAATGAAAATGTTCATCATGACTTACATGACTTTTATCCGCATGGCTGTGCCAAGTGTGCAAAAATTAATTTGCATAAAAATACGCGAACTTGAAGTTTGTGAAGCAAAAGTGGGAAAGACAATATAATATGAAGTATCATCATCAGCAGCATCGTCGTCAGACGACAGTATTCATGATCATGTTAGTTTTGCCATTTGCAATAATTGTCTCTATTTGTTTTTTGTAGTGTTTTGTTCTCTAAAAAGAAGTGGGCTTAGACAAGCAGAAAAATCGAGTAGTAAATTTATCTGATGATCTTCTGATTGTCAGTTAGTATTCAGTGCTGCGGTGAAGGTAAAACAGGCTACTGCAATTTTTTTTCTGGCAAAGATCAAAGAAGGTGATCAAGACAAAGTCAAATTATGGATGAGCCTATATGTGTAAGGATAGCTTTGTAACTTGTGTGTGCATCCCCGCCACCAAACTGATCATTATCGCTATTATCATTGCAAATAGGCAGAAAAACACAGCAACACAAATGAATGATTATGATGACTAAAGCCATTATGATTCATCTGAGAATGATGATGATTGAATAAAATAGATGGTTTCAACTTATAATTTTTTTTCTCTTATCTCAACTTCTTTTGTTGATCCTGTCATCACAAATGGAATACTAATGAAATGATGATGAGATGATTATGACGGTGATATGGGATGGGATTTTATCTCCGTAACAAATTATTTCGAGAGTTGATCTAACAACATAGATGACTAGGGTTGCACTACTCAATAGATAATTGCAAAATATATTATGATAATGAATCGCATTTTAGGGAAGGACAATTCTAGCTTTACTTGAAAATCAATTACAGGCATTATTTATCGATGCACAATTTATCAATTTTTTATTGATAGGAAATTGAGCATTTAATTAAGATAGAGAAGGGAAACTCTCTCCTTTTCGATTTGATTATCAAACCTTTGGTTAACTTATACTTTCATTTTCAACAGGTAAATTAAAGAAGTCAGGTATCATTCAAAAAAATGAGAAATTTTTGGATGACCAAAAATTACCGAATCATAGGCTACCATCATAATCATCATATCATCTTGATGAAGATGATATAAGCCTAATGAAAACTTAGCATTTTTAAATATGAGTACCGTACGTGCATTTTTTTCACTTACTGTCGAGTAGTATCCTTTCACACGTAAATGCGATTTCCTTCATTATATCCTTCCTACTTTTACACCAATTTTCAAAGTTGGCGAAGTTTCATCATCTCCGTTTCACTGCTAATTATAATTTTCAATAAAATTAGATGATGCACTAAATCATTCCTCTGTTTTCATTTCAATGTTTACATCCTTATGATGAAATCTACGTCATTTATGCCATGTTGTACTGTTTTTGTTCTGCAGCTCTTACTTTTTTATGAGTTGTGTGGTTTTCTGGACACTCCCACGCCTCTGAATTGGTTAATTTTACCGTAATGAGTGTTTTGCAGTTTTTTGCGGTTACAAAAAAGTAAAAGGGAAGTTCAATTAAAAGAGTTATTATTGGAGGAAGACTTGTAAAAGAAAGCTATGTGCCAAGTCATACACACGTGTGTGTTTGTCTTGGGTTTCCGTGCTCATCATATATACCCTCCTCATGTGAAAAATCTCTCATTTACTGTCATTAAATGCACATGGCGCTCACTTTTTATTACCTGACTGGCGCTTTGTATTTAAAGTATAAAAACCTTTTTCCTTGTTCACTTCTTTTTAGTTTCAAGTCGACCGTTTCCTTTTTTTCTCTCGCCAATGATCCACTTTACTAGTATTAGAATGGAAATAATAACTCCATTTGGGAAAGTTTCACGTACAATATGAACACGAGTAAACGGAAGAAGGGATGAAATCATTTTTGTTGCTGTTTTTGCTGGTCATAATATTGGCTAATGCTTACAATAACAACATACTATGCCGTATTAACATCATAACCGTCAAACGTAATGGCAAGTAATAATAGCAACAACTGTAATAGTATGGGTGCTATTGCCGTTGGCTTCCTATGAACATGCTTAGAATGTGAAGCATGTACGAAAGTGATGAGAGTGCAGAGATGTGATGATGAGACAAGAAGATTGAGGAATATTTTTTTTCTTCTGTTTATTTTTTTGTTTGGAATAGCACAACACATTTAAAAACCAAGTTGTTCATGCATGCATTATGACATTATTTCAACATTTATACTAGTAGATTCAAACAGGCAACATAACTAATGGGACGGGCTTCTCCCATTTTTTCCTTTACGCAAAAAACATGGCAAAAAATTAACTGAAAGGTGATAGCTGAGTTATAGTGGTGCTATGCTTATGCTGAGTGGAGTTTTTAGCTGACTGACGCAGATTCACAGAATGAAAGTCTCCACCCGTGAACCCAGGTGGAGACTGGGATGGATCGTGTTAGGGCTCATTACCTGAGAAAATGGAAACGTCACACGATTTATTAGGCTTTTCTCCACTAATGTTGTGACACATGCAACCAACCTATTAATATTAGTTTTTCTTTTCACAAAAAAAGATTACTCATCATCAAAAAGAGTAGAACAAAGCAGAGGTATTTAAAAAGGAGAAATCTGATACAACAGAAAAAATGCTAACGTTAGCACTCTGTCTGTATGTATGCCTTTGCATCTTTAGCTAATCCCAATTTTTCCCCAAAGATTTTTAACATTATCGTCACATACACAAATACCACAAAGAAGTGTATCCCTATACTCTGTATCTCATTCGCTCAAAAACAAAAACACTCGACTAACACCACTACTATCACCGCATCGTCATCAGGATTTTTATGAAGTCCATATTTCAAAGTAAGTGGCACATGATACATCTACCCAGTTCACAACATCGCGTTGTTAGAATTATCATGAAGGAGAGGAGCCATGATATGAGCCCTCTTTGTTTTCAGGAAGAATAGACATAGACATACACGCTTGAATAGTTGTTCTTGTGGTCGTCGATGAGGTATTCTTCGTGATAGATAGCAAATTACTCTTTTATTTTACATCCCATTGTTATTATTGTTTCTTTCCATGAGGCATGCATTGCAAAACAGAGTGATAAAACAGTTGGGACCCTCACGCATTCACTCACATGCTTTCCCGCCGGAAGGGACGTGCATCGTGGCCAGGTGAAAACCAAAAAAATTACATCAAACCATTCAATACAAGATTTCCCCTTTCAAAAAATATCGACGTGAACAGAAAAAAACGACATTTTCCTTCCTAGAGCATAATAAATATTTCCTTGTAAGTGCTCGCGTGCTCCAAGATATCAGCTAAAAAATTTACAATACAAAATTTAGTTCCTCTGCTCCTACTGTACTGCAAGTAGTTTGTTAGCCTGCCAATCAACTCGCAAATGTTATTTGTTGTTTTAATGTACACTTGACTCTTTGTCATAATCAACGTTGCTTGAAGAGCCAGAATCCCTTTTACAAAGAAGAGCAGTCGATTTAATATATTATTTGCCTGTGGGAATTTTTCAAAGGAGAAGAAAATGGCTCGAAGACTGTTTTGCTCGAAATTTTCTTTGTTCGTGCACTCACGTATTTTGTATTCATTGGAAAAAGACGGATGAAATTTTCTTTTAGCTTTCTTTGCATGCTCTGGCTTATGACAGGCATTCAGGCATAGCTAGTTTTTAGTCTGATAAGCAGGTTTCAATATACAGGAACAGGAAAAAGCTTTCCAATTTAGGACAGCTGTAGTGATTCTCATAATAACATGACATTGTAACATGACACTTCTTCTTCGAAAAGGCATGTTTCTTTCTGTAAAATTCCTTCCAAAAACAGCATCAGCGTGCATCACCTTGTAGACCTTACAACAACAAGAGGAAATTCAAGCTGCATTGCACTTGGTTATGTTATTAACGACACTTTTTTATGACAAGCGTTTATGTTCTCTTGTAGGTATTTAAAAAGGAAGAATAATGGAGCCACACAATATCCATGTTTTTTAGTTATTTTACGTATCATGACATTTTCACACTAGAAGACCATGCATGGCATAAAATGATTGTGTGTAAACCTATATATTACAAGAATAACAAAACTGCATTATAACATACCTATACTAAATACTTTTAAAAGACTGCAAGAGTAAGTGAACAAAGCAAACACGGGACATTATTGCAGCACGGGAAGAAAAATAAACTTCATTCTTGGAAGTCTACATACACCACGAGCAAAATGATAATAACATGAAATATGGTAAGAGCCACCTCCCAGATGCGTTATTGTCATCATAAGTCGTTTCTCCTTTTATTATCTTCCCTATCGACAATGATAACTTATACACACTGTCTTCATTGCTGGCAATGTAACCTTTTTTCTTATATTCATCATTGTTATCTCTTTAGCTAAACTTTTCAAAGTGTAAGCTTAAATAATTCAATTCCGACACGCACGAACAATATTTGTCCCTTTTTGTTCGCGTAGGAAATACTAATAGACCACCACCGCCTCACCTTACTTAACTTTAATAATGTACTTTGCTAAGCTCATCATGTAGTTTATTTATTACAAGCGTACGCAGAGATATATATTGCTATATTCTTCGTGTGTAAAAACTAGCTAATCTTCCTGTGTGCCAAAAATTCTCGTTAAAATTTTTAACATGTCATGTAGTGTGCAGTAATATTTCGTTACGTGTACCAAAAAATGTCAGTTTGCAAATAAGATTAAAACTTTTTTCTTTCTTCTTTTGCTAAACTATTATATCCTTCCCAGCGTGGTGTACATCTTGTCCATCTGTGAGTATAATGGACATAGGGAAACAAAGCATCAAATACATAATAAAAGTTTGTATGCATGTTTGTGCATCAGACCCGTGTGTGCATGATCTCAACCAATAATAATAATAATTTCGCATCAGACTTAACGACTCTTCAAGACGAGATGAAAAACAGTAGATAAAATATGGCTTCAACAGAAGAAAAATCCACCTCTGCGTAAGTGACACTGACAACAGAGAACTAAAGGAGATGAGATTTTTGGGTATATTCATTTCCGAGGGTGGCAAGTGGCAATATGCAATACAGTAGAAAACAGATATAGCACCATCAGCTATAAACTCCAATAAAGTTTTTTGACAGACAATAACAAAAGTATTTGTAGGACCTGCTATTGAATAAGGATATATCTTGCGGTGATGCCAATATATTGTAAGGAGGGCGTCGTCCAGCTAAACATATTTTACAAGACCTCTCAAGCAGTTTACACCAGTTAATATTTTTATGGCGACCGTTTTGTAACTTGTATTATTGCTTTGCTAACAATAATTATAACATAGTACACATACACTACCAAATAGACTCTGTGCAAGTTTGTGAACTTCAAACTTGCACATTACTTGTTGTCCAAGCATATGCCACCACTACACAAGCACAAATGCCAACATTGCAATTACTGTAACAGTGGGGCTCTCACTCTATCTCGTGACATAAATCTCACTTCGACATTCATTCTGTCAGTCATTCTCCATCGGCATGATAGTCTACTACTCTACTTTTAAATGCGTGCTCGTACACCAAGCATTTCCTTATCACTATTTGGTGGGAGCGCTACACACTACTACTGTCCATTTTGAATAGCAATGTATGTCACTGTCACACAAAAAAACCTTATTTCGTTGGTTCCTTTAGTTCTTTTTTTTATTCTTCTTCGGAGACTCAAGCATTTGTCATATCCTAATTCCCAATCTCGAGTCAGTGTCAAGAACACTTATTATCCAATTTAATTCTCTATTTTTTCCTCTTGACAATTTGCTTCTCATTCATGCCCAATTAGGAAATAAAGAAGATGTAGAAAAAACCCTCCTTACTTTTTTTCTATTCATTTACTATTCACATTTTCATTTCAAATCATTCCATATATGTATCTCCCCTTGACAAACACAAACCGAGAGTCAGTCCTATCATTATTGTTATTCTTATGCTGAGGATGATGACTGTAAATGATGATTCGAATGATGAGTATGCTGCTCCAGAGATTCTATGTATGGAGGACAAAAGAAAAAATACCCCATACATAATGATAATACTAGAATGGACTCATTATTATCATATATTATTTCAAAGTAAATCTCTTTCTTTTCTCATTCCAACAACACAACAATAATAACAATGAGAGAAAAAAAGTCTAATTTATATCTTGACTTTTACGACAACGGAGTGCGGGACGAACGGGGCTAAAAGGATATGTGCCCTCTCTCCTTCCTCCTATTCAACATTTTCTCTCAACTCCTTCCTTGGCACTTTTCTCTACTTGTTCTTTAGAAGGACAAGAAATTATGATAAAGTAACAAAAAAAAGTGTACCAACAAAACAAGCAGAAGACCTCCTCCAATTTTCGTCCTCTTTTTCAGCCTTTCCTCACAAAAGAATGATAATTACCGTCGTAGTCTTCATGTGTCTTCTGCCTGCTGTCATATCCAAGAAGAAAAATACGGATGCTAGAAACTAGAAACGATGATACAATGCTATTTATGTGTGTGGATATGAAGGAAAAGCCAAAAAGGGTTAAAAAACTTTTTTTTCTGTCAGGGCGAAAATAGTGACAGAGGAGAAAATTGGCCCTAGTTTCCCAGTTTTTCTTTAGAAAAGAAATTTTTCTCTGTGTCACAAAAAAAGATGTGTAACAACAGGAGAGGCAGAACAACAATGAGAAAATGGGCAGCGGGAGAGATGGATAAAAGCTACTAAGAATAGTACTCACTACTTTTCTCCTGCTTTTCATCATAATAACAAGTCAAAAAAGAAAGTTCTTGTCCGAACTCCGAATTGTATGAAAGATACCCGCTCTTTATATGCTTCAAGGCGAAAACTTTTTTTCACCCAATTCTTTCTTTCCGTGAAGGAATTTTTCTTTCAGAAGAAAGAGGCGAAGAGGATCGGAGAAAGTCTTAAGCAAAAACTAGCAGTGGCAGATATAAGCTTCTCTTCAAATAATATCGAAGACTTGTCTTTTTTCTCCATCTCATTTTTTCCTTGGATTTTTTCCTTTACCACCATCCGCCCGAGTTTTTCCATCGCATCATCTCCGTCCTTCTCATGCCATAAGAAGAAAAAGTGGCAGATAAAAGTCCCACGACGCTACTTTCACAAAGATGATCAATAAAAATGGCTCAAGATCAAAAAGGAGCTCTCCAGTTTCATCATCGCTCTCAGCATGTATACCTCTCCTCATCTTTGAAGAAAAAAGACAAGTAGTGCAGAAAGGCATACACTATATATACATGCCGTTATAACCGTCATTTGAAGACAGTTTGCAACTCAACTTTGTTGTTGCTCAATAGCTCAATGCGTATCTATACAACTCGTTTTGTTGCAAAAAAGTGTTTTATGGCTTGACTGTCTATCTGTCTCGTTGAGAAAAACAACATGTTAGAATGCCTATACAGTTTATGCTTATATTCTGGAGCAGAAATAAAGTTCATATAGCAAAAGTCAATTCACTAAGCATTCGGAGCAACTGCAGCAACAGTATTGATAAGGAAATAATATGTGATCTGAGAGAACATAGACAAATACTATACTAGTAAGTCTTTTCTCATACTTTTTTTTTTCTGTGGAACTGTCAATAAAAAAGACTTATATTACATTTGTCCCATAATAACGACCAAAGCAAACGAGACTACCACACCATTGCAAAACCCAAGATGAAGTATTATATCGTTCAAGTAACGGTATACATTTTTACATCCCTACTAAAACTCGAAACCAACCAAATAGACAGATCGATTCTACGTAAAAAACAATCAATGAGTTGTGCTCTAAACTCTGCTCCCTTTCTTCATCTCACTGTAGCAGAAGCAAAAAATCGACAACTGTTGTGCTCCACTATATACATTTTTTGCAAAGACGCTTCAAAGAGCCTGAGCCAAACTCTTCAACGACAGCAGGAAGAAGGAAATCACAAGACCATATAGGTATACATTTTTCTTGCTTGCGAATCTTGCGATACATAAAACCTGTTTTTTGCTACTCTCACTCTTGCTTTTTTACTCTCTAAAGTACTACCACTGGAATGGTTTTTTGTTTTTTAGTATGAAAAAAGTGTTGCAGAGAGACTTGAGGCATGGAAAGATTTTTAAAAACTGGGTCATCATCATCACACCATGCAAAGAAACAAGAAGAGGAAAGTGGTTCCGCACAAACGGCAGTGGAGGAACGAAGGAACAAGTTTTTTACTGGGGAACCTGCTCAGCTGTCTGTTTTCAATTTTGTTGAGAGGAAAGAACCCATTCGTGCATGAGGATCCTGAAGATGATGATCATGGTAAAGCTTTTTAAGTTTTCAGCCCACACATTTCAACTTGAAGTTAAAACACAACGTGTGACAAATAATATATTGGTAGATACAGAAAATAGGAAGGAACTTATAAAGTGCTCTGCTACGGATACAACATGTGCGTCCCACTGGTCTGCTCTTCTTCTTTTTCTCCTAAAATCCTCCTCCACCACCTCAATAGCTGTACACATACCCACTTTACTTACCTACATTTTCCGCGAAAGGATTCAATAAAAAATAATCCATGAAGAAAACGTGCGCGCTTAAACACAGAGCAATAACTGTAACAATTACCTTATCTTTATTGCTGTATATATTATTCTGAGATGTGTGTATGTAAACTTTTCGAAAAGTTGAGTATAGTAGAACCAGGGCTAAAATCACCGGCGGTCACAGGACACAATAAAATGTTGTTGAACAATTCGAAAAGGCTTATGGTTCAGCTCATGCATGTATAATAGTCTCATCATAAAAATATTGAATAGAGCTTGCCACGTTGTAACAACAGCAAAAAAAAACATGAAATGAAGTGTAACAAGAAGAGAAACTGAAAATTGGTGCATAGAGGTTACAAGTATTTTAAATATACATAAAAATCATTATTATTATTATTATGTCGCTTGAGTTTCGTATTTTACGCAAAGACAGGCCTTTATTTGAAAGCCTACATTTTCCGTGAATATTTGTGGGATCAGTTGGAGATCAGTAAGATGGTAACATCATGATGGCATTATTAGATCAACAATCATGCGCGAACACTGCCGTTTTTGCATTCCCTGTTTAACACAAATGAATTCGCATGTTTTTCTTCTTCCTTACATTACTATCAGCAGAAGCAATTTTGTAGGTCACATATCCATCTTATTGCATCGCATCCTCAAACAGCTTCCACCCACCCACCAACACTCCTCCATCCAATTTCCGCTCACACAGCGTCGACTCACTCATTTTAAGTAGTATTTATTTATACATTGCATGGAAGAGTTACAAGTTACAAGCAAAGGAATGAAATCACTTTCGGAAAAATTAAAGATCGAGCGAAACTTTCATTTTGGAAGCACAAATAAAGTAGCAAAAAGCTAATGTGTGTGTGTGTGCTAGTCCAAACGAACCGAACGTGATCTCTTTGCATAATTCCAATATGTATATTTTGTAAGAAGTTAGGAAGAAAACAAATTGCCCATAAAAAAGTATAAAAAATAAAAAAAAAAAGTAAATAAGCGGAAAACAGCCAGAATAAACTTTTTGTTGTTTTCTCTTCTTTCTCATTCGTTTTCAACTTTGGATTTCATCAATTATTCCTCCGGTGCTAGGTAAAGAAATGTACGAGATACACAGTGCTATTTTGTGACTACTATACATGTAAAAGAGGGTGGCATAAACTACAAAAAAGATGGATGAATACCAC
>JAQIXW010002816.1:0-14470 GCA_034700685.1 Willowsia buskii | reverse complement strand
TAAGTTTTGAAATAAGCATAGTTACTTACTTATTGCTTACCTAGTTCCTTTTTCTCCTACTCATTCAGCTAAAAAAAATTCGTTTGCACGGCATGCGTTTCGTAGCTAAAACATATCGTTTAAAAATTACGTTCGACACTACTTATTTTTAAGATGTTTATCGATACATTGTACAAAAACTGTAACCCTTCGCACAATCTTTAACTCTTTATAGTATGTACTTTGACTTTTTACCTTTTTACTTTCCTCACAACTTCTGCCCTGCCTACCCTTTACTCATGTTATTGCCTAGCTGTACATTTAACTCCTACGGTAGGTAGTTTCATGGATGAAAAAGTCTATGCAAAACCTAATAGCTCACTGCATCGTAGCCTATATTTTTTATTTATATAACATAACCATTATTAGTATAAACTAAATCAGTATATATGCATAAAAGATTCGGATGGACTGTTTGACTTTCTTGAGGATTATGCACAACTTACAATTAGGTTATAACATTCCACTTAAAATTAGATAATACTAAAATTATGCATTATACTTCTATAGTATTTGGCAACAATTAGCATTGTACTCTTGTCTATAGTTTATTTATAATACTGTTTGGCGTGGTTTGAATGGCACTAAACTTTAGTACCAACATGTCGGCTTAGCACGATCTACACACGTATGACATCATGTAATGTGTAGGCCTTACTTTGGCACAACATACTGCAAAAGCTTTCACCTGCAATTATTATGTATTTGTAATAAAAACTCGAAATTACAACCTTCATTTCCAACTCTTTACGCGAATTAATGAAACTTGAATGTAGGCATGGATTGTTCAAAGTGAACAGGCTCACAATCATCCCACGAAACAATTTTACTCGCGTTAATTATGTGAGTAAAATGTTAACTAGTTAAAATAGAAAGCAACAATAAAATATTGCTTTGCATTGAAGCTGCTTAAATGTGAGCCCAAAAACCTGATACAGAAGAAAACGTAACACATTCAACAAACCCTTCTTCAAAAATTCATTAGGTAGTTCAGTTGACCGATTCCGTGAAGTACTTTCGTGGCGGAAGTTACCAAAAAGTGTACTATTTGCTTTCGCGTTGAATTGAAGTGTTATGGGTGTACCATATTATAGGACGACTGAGATTGATATGGACATACAGCGCCACTGTAGAGTACTTCGCATTTTTTGATCATTGGAAGCGCTCCTGGTGGACATTCTATAACAGCATGCATAAAGACAATAATAACTTTACGCGCACTCGATAGCTCCCATGTTCCAACAATGAACCAAATTATTTATACGCTTACCTGAGATAGAATTGGCACAACTAGCCCTTCTAGCGTTTTCCTTATTTGCTAAAAGTTTCAAAAATTTTGGACTTTCTTCCCTCAGAGTTATTTCTGAATCCATCTGTTCCTGTAGACTTAGCCGTCTCCTTCGTTTATACATGTGCTCGTGACACCAACAACAGAAACACAACTGCAGAAAAGAAAGGTCGGCAACATCAAGAGCAAATACAAAAATGATGAGCGTGATGCACTGCCATGATGAAACTTCAATACTATTCGAAAAAAAGGTTGTTAATAATAATTCATCTTACCAAAATTACCCCAAGTGCTAATCCAATCATCGCCAATCCTGCATAACCGGCTACGAATCCCCTTCCAACACCGCCACGAAACATTTATGTGGAGGGTTATAAATAATTTTGTTCAAAGAGTGAGATTGATGACAAAATAAGGCATAACAATCAACAACACGAATGAAAACTTGCAGCAAAAATGTGCGCTGCGACTCAAAACGTTCATGAAGATTCGCATTGCAAAACACACAAACAAACTCGACGAAATATGCTGACAGAAGAAAGGCAGTCTCTCAAAAGAACTCACAGATAGGATTTTGAAAATTGTTCTAGTGCCAAATACAAACGATCGACTGCCACTCAAAGGAAAACAAAAAAAAAGCATGCAAGGAACCGAAACTACTGAAAAAATGCTAGAAAAAATCAGTTAATATCGGGAAAGAAAAAAATACAAAAAGAAAATTAAAAATCAACGTGGATCCTATAGCTAGTCAAAAAATAGTCTATTGGGAAAACTTTCTCCCGCTTTCTCCAGCTGCTACTTTCTTCACTTTTCCTGTTTTTCCTCTTTACTTCCAGCAGTAGCAATATCGTTATCAAGCGGCAGCAGGCTTTATGGAGAAAGCGTGTGTGTCTCTGTGTTTTCCTGTGTACAATGCTCGAAAGTAGTGGAGGGAGAAAGAAGAGGAGAGCTTGTTCCACTTACTACCAGTTCCCACCACCATCAGCTAAAGTGCACACACTTACTGTTGAGTTTATTGTACCTTGTTTTCATGATGAGCATTCTGATGCTTCTTAGGATCTCTGGAAAGAGAATCTGGAATGTAGCCAAGTCGGTTGGTTGGTCTAGCTAGGAGTCTCTGACGATGACTGAAATGAGAGAAGAAGAACATGAAGGGAGAAAGTGAGTGAAAAGAGTGAGAGATGCTTTCCTTCTACTGTTATATCTCTATTCGATGATCTGGGAATGGTTATTATGATGAGCTTTTTCGCGAGCACTTCTCTGCTCCTTTCTACCCCGTACGCGTTATGTGCAATCGATAGCATGTATGCATAATATTATTATGTATGTACAGGTATTATTGGATTGGAAGGTCGGAAGGGAAGCACTAAGCAGCAAATTTTAATCACTTTGGCATACACTCATGTAAACTCTAGCAGCATAATGAGAGAAATGATAGCAACCCCTTTATTATCATCTAAACAAGCTGAAAACAGAAGAAGAAGCCGAAAGGGATTTTACTAAAAGCATAATATTATAGTAGTCGCCCTTCGTCTTCTTCTTTTTCCTTTAGTTTTCCTTTCTTTTTCCACAACTTCCTAATGCTTTCATGTATTATTATTATCTTGTGCATCTTTCATCTACCTAATTTAGCCTGTTACTCTTACTGGCATATCTTCTTGAGGATGTGCTGCATAAATCTAATTTTCTTTTAGTACGTGTATACGCAACGCACTCAAACACTTACACATCCAAAATGCGATTGAGACAAACACTCGAGAAGACACAATGAAAACGAAGAACATTTATCTATACGAGTATAATGAATGGTTGGGTTAGATTGTGTTGAGCAAGTACTTTGTCTATATAAGACTAAAAGCGGTCGACCTTTCTTCCTCTAAACTACAGACGGGGATGAGTGGAATTAATGCATTCGTTATGTTGTATTGTACATATTTATAGCTAATCAAATAATGAAAAGTTTTCTCCTTCTGCTGCACTCCCCTTATTTCTTGTCATCCATATAGCTGCTACAACGTCGTTGACGACGTCTTTGCGTTCAGCACCTTTTCTCTTTGGAGAATCGCCGCCAACCAGAATTAGGAAAACGAAGATGAAGAAAACTAGGAAAAGTAAACTAGCTGGAAACAAAGGATTGGGAGATCTTCTCCCATCTGGCAAATTTCATTTTGGATACTGCTCGCTTTGAACAAGAAACTATCATAATTGCGTTGTAACTTTTGCGTCAAAGTCGAGCGATACACATGCGATGATGTAGTCGTTGTTGTTGAGAGAGTATGATTGGATATTTCATTAAAAGAAAGAATACGACCAAAAAAATGTTCTCCTTTGAGTGTAAAAAAATTGAGTAACATATAAACGTAAACGTATGCATATAGCATAATAGTGTTAAGTAGGTAAGTAAAATCATGAAGAGAATGGAGATACCATTAGTATTTGTAAGCACCACTTTAATTAGAAGCATACAAACATCTCAGCAAAATTTATATTTGAGGAAGCAGAACCGACATTAGGTCTCGCACGGCTCAGCAAGCAAACAGCCAGAGACTATAGTAAAGAACAACACAAATAACCACATAGAAGGCCTGACTTGACTCCCTGCAGACCGTTGAGTTGCATCAAGGTATTTACGTTTTTGTAGTAAACATTATTGCTTGTTTATTATTCAGGGTACAAAAAATTGCTATACAAACGATGAAAGTAGTCAGTCAGAAATCGCATTTCATCTTCAACTAAACCTTCCCCTTTTGTACAACATAAGTAATAATATATGTGAGATTTACAAGGCTTTCTCCTATAGTGTATCTGTATAGTTTCGGGTACTACATAGAGTTTAGTCAACCCCTTTTCGCATGGAACATGGAAGTGGGTGTGCGAGATCGTTTTCATGAAACATCGGGAGAGCGTACTAGCGTTGGCTGATTATTATGGTAAATAACTGTGGAGCCACTCAAGCATCATAGTTATCTTCTGTACTTTGATGAGTGTCCTTACTGCTACTGCCATGTTCCGAGAAATACTTAAAAACAGTTTCATGTTTGTGTACATAGGCACTACTATAAACATAAATTATTGGTTATAAAACTGGTAAACAGAACGACATGGGTTTTCATAGTCTAAAAATTATATAGAAATTATACGCCAAGATTATAGCACGAAACAGAATTCTCATTGATAATTTTGCTCGCAGTGTGAAAATATTATGAAAGCTGCCAGATGTTCAACCACACTGTCAACTTGTAAAACTAATGTCCTATTAATTTCAAGTATGAGGTTTTTCGTCGAAGATGATCGTACCAAAACTCACGTATTTTGCGTATTATTATGCAGTCATAGTCATGATGCTAATACAAAAAAGAGACTTAAAAGCTTTTCCACATACTTTGTGTAAAGCAAATTTTCATTTACTGACACTTTAGATAACGTTGCATGAAAAACTTTCATCAATCCTTCGATACAGTTACAGTACCAACAAAATTTCACTATAAAAGGAGTATTATAACATAAGAATCATAGGAATGCAAGGTTGATCGGAGCAGGGTATAAGATACAATATGGATGCACAAGTCGGTTCAGCTTTTAGGGGATCATGAGAAGAATAGAGCATGGCATAACAAAATATGTTTAAAATAGGAAGTATTAGCATGTTGCTTTTATTGAACACAATAAATTATAAACAAGAGTTTTTACAATCTCAAGAATATTCTTTACATAAATAACTTTCGATCGATACATTGCCCAATAATTTTAATAAATGGAAAGTAAAAGTGTGCAGATGTAAGGGAGTGTTGGCTCAAAATAGAAGGTAAATATATTCCTCTAAACTCGAATGTGAATTTTTATGTATGACAATAGAGAAATGTGCATCTGCTGTCTTGGCCGTACTAATTTTGATTGGGAATTGTATATTATACTTTAAATTTTACAACACACATACAAATGCTTTTATAGTGCTATCGGTGTACAATGTTAAAATGAATGTTTTAACAAGTGTTTTAGGACAAAGTAAGGGAAAGGAAAGTCGGTGAAGAGTAATTGAATGTATGCATATCTAAGCGTTGCACTTGCAAGTATGAACGAAACGAACGTATTAATGTACAATGTATATGAATGCAAACTTATGTAATATAAATTTAGTAGCTAAAAAGCACTGACCAATCTACGCCCTACTATACCCACGTTAATTTATATTATGTAGAGTATGTATGTAATGACAATATATATTATGCACATAATGCTTCAAATGCTTACTGGTATCTACACCTACGCTCACAGATAACATAATATTATTATACAGGTTTTAGGAAAATGCATACAAATTCATTACACAGCTAATCATAATTGGAGGAGATTGTATGGAGGAGTGGAAAATAAAGGAAAAAGTGCTGGTGAAAGGTACATATGTGATTTTGGGGCATGTAAAGCACTTATTCGAAGGGGTATCTCCAACAGGCGAAAGTTGAGAGTCTCATTGACAGCTCTTTTCTATCATAAGAAGTAAAAACTCTTTTCTCGTAATGGCCTTTTGCTTTTTTTACTCTTTGCGGATGATGATGGTGAGCTGAGCTGGGCGGAGTAATAGTTGGGCGTATAGTAGTAATTGTTGGAAGTAGTATGCAATAGTGAAATGTTGTTACATGACGAGAAGAGACAAAATAGAATTGGTAGAATTTCTTCAGGGAAGTGTGTTCCTATTTGTCTCCACCAGCTGCTGGTGCGGCAGCTTCTTCTTCTTCAACTACTTCTTCGATTGGGAAAAGTAAAAGACCGTATCCTATCGCCAAAGCGCAGCATATTTGAGCAAGTAGTCCTACCACGGTTATTTTAAAAGACCACCCAAATCTCCAGTCAGACCAGTCAACCAGTTCATCCACATCTAAGAGAAATTAATCGAGTAAGAAAATAAAGAAATGTTTTCCTGGCAAAGTCATAAAAATGAATGACGAACACTATCTTGAGCTTGCGACAGTTGAGCGAATGACGTATAAGAAACTTATGATCATATTACATATACTAATAAAAAGGAGGTAAAACATATTCAAGGTAAAACAAATGGAGTGTGAATGGAAGGAAAGACAAAGAATGGAACAATAATATATTCCATAGTCAAAAAGAGTAGATGATTAGTGCATTTGTTTTCAGAAAACTTTTAACTTTTCATTTTCTTTTGCCCCATTGATTAACTAATCTGTAGTATTATCTCAAGAGAAGAACTTTATTCCATCGTTCAACAGCCATACCCACTAAAAGCTGATTTCCACATGAGTGTTTTTCGTATGATTTTTGCCACACTTGAGTTTTTCAACGACATAGAATAGCCTAGTATTATTTTCTATGTGAGGGATGGGAAAAGAGATCGAATAAAATCGAAATAAAAGGAACTCCAAATACAAGTATATAAATGTCCTTGGTGTATGACTATACATATATGATTTCATGTTTTGAAAATATTCTTTGTGGTTCATTTATGCATTGAAATGCAAAAAGATGTCCCATGAAAAGGAGTTTCATTCATCATCACATTTCATTTCTGTTTATCTTGAACTTACCATCTTTGTCAAACGGTCCCAATGGTTCACCCTCCTCAATGACATCATCGAAATTGACGGAATATACGACCAAAGAGAGGAAGTTGGTGACAACTGCAAGAAACATAGAAAAGGAGAATTGGCAGAAATATTTTCACTTTCAGGATCTGGCATAGCATTTTTCAACCTTTCACTAAATACACAGAAACATGAGCTCGCATGACTTTTTTCCTGAACTCAACCTTTTTCTTTTCTGATAATCGATCTATTACAGAATCAACACTTTTTTTACTTCTGTCAAAAGTAATGTAACACTTTCTCAAACTTCCAAGTCCGCACAAGTAATCTACTGGTATTTATTGGAAATATATATGTATTTCAAACGATGTGCTCACAACGGTCTTTCGCATCTTCTACACGAAAAGGAGCTCAGGAAAACGGACCATGCTTATTTTTTGCCTTGTAAATATAGTTTGGAGCCTCCTGGCACCTTTTGCGAGAAACTCTCCAAAGTTTGTCCCACCTCCACCCCACACAAATTCATAATAATCATTACACTTTACTAGCTTATATTCACTTCTTCTATATGTAATTTCCGGATACTTTAATGGCATAAAAGCATCATGTGTCTTTCATTTCCTTTGTTCATTCTCACAATGTCTGGTATCATTTCATAACAATCGCCCCATTCATAAAAATCTACACGTTCCAATAAACTTTTTTATTTCTTTTCCCTCTCTTTCTCCGACACATCTCCCCTCATCTTCACAACTTCTGATTCTGATGCTGCTACTACAGAGTGAAAGCATAAAAGCCCTTATTATTAGATTTGAGCGAAAGGAAAGAAAGAAGGACAAGCCAGGGCAGAAAATAGAGAACAAAAAAAAAGAAGAGAGCACTCTTTTTCTTACTGGAAACTATCATCAGGTATAAGGAAAGCCGGTAGACTTTTCTCTTGCTGTCAATATCTTGGACCCAGGATCCCAGAAAAGCAAGCATTGTGCTGAAGACGACAGTTGAAAGAGCCACAGCGCAGAATAAGGCCACCAACATAGTATATCCTGTAGAATTATTACAGAAGCAAGAAATGTGAAAAAATTCATACCTTTTTATGACGCAGCACAACAAAACCATACAAAAAGTCAACTCGTATTCGTAATGCGAGTCAGTCATGTGTGCGGATTGTAATAAAAAGAATGAGAAAGTATAATATTGTATTTTGTCTTGTCGATGGATGGATGATGGACCAAGCAAGAGCATTATTTGTTTGTTATTGTTGTAGGTATTTGTGTGCGTAGCGTAGCATGCAATAACGTTTTTGTCGTTGTTCAATGTTTGTTTTTGTCAAAGCTTCAAATGAAATGATTCTGATAGCTTTTATCTCTCTTCTTCTCGCGTTTTATGAAGTGAAATAGAAGTTGCTTTCCTCTGACAACCCCTCTCGCCCCTTTTCTGTTTTATTGTGTATTTTTTTCTCTGTTTCTTTCTCCGAGGAAAATGATAAAAGAATATTAAGTCAGAAGAAATCCCTTCAGTTACTCAACACAGATAAGGAATACAGTCAATTGCATATGGATGTATGTATATTGTATCGCTGTAAACATAAATGGACTCAAACTTTAGATATATGCGTATTTAGAGAAAACCCGGTGTGACTTTTGTTTTGAGGTGAATCCAGCTATCAAACTAGTGCTTAATAGTGTCCCCTATGTGTGGTGGCATATATTATAAAACTTTTTGTTCCAATAAACTTCACCAATCTCATAATAAATTACTTTGATTTTCCAAATCGATACGCTTGCAACCAATCTCCCATTGAGATTCTCCTGATTCCTCGCTTGAGCTTGAACTTCCACTACCGCTGCCGCTACCACTGCCACTGCCCGTCTCATTGAGTCCTCTTTGAACACAGAAAATGAAGAGACCTACAATTTAGAAAAGGAATAAAAACAACAGAGTAGTGGAACAAACGGACAAAGGTTAAATTCTTTCGCATGTACGTAGTAAAACCAAGTTACATCTTTACTACGATTATATGGGCTTTATGAGACGAGGAAAAGGTGAGTCGAGGAAAGTTAAGTAAAGCAGAAAAGTAAAAATGGGAAGGTTACAGCGCAAAGTGAAATAAATGTAAAAGTGTGTATAAAAGAATGTAAGTCACCCTGATAATAAAAGTCATCGACGGCATAAACCCATTCCGAGGATGTGAGTCCCATAACAAGCAAGATTCCTGCAAGTATCCCCACTAAGGCTGTAGTAGCCTGTACATTACCCTGTGAATAGACAGTGCAAAAAAGAAAAAGCTCAGCTTTCACTTTCCAGCGTATCTTACTACACCATTCTCCTTTTTTAGTAAATTGCTTTCATTCATCAATGCTCTCATTTATCATACTTAGTATTTTTAAAGAAAAATGAGTGTTAATACACTTAACTGGAACGGGATCACCAAACTCTTCCTCTTCATTTTCGGCCAATGGGGCCTTTGGATCTGATTCCTCTGCCCTGGGTTACACACAAACAGAAACATACAATAGCACTACATTTTATTTCATGTCGATATCAAGCTCGGTTTCGATAATCGTGCTTTCACTTTCATTGAGACATTCTAGTATACAATTTAATCTTATGGCATGGGTATGATCGTGATAGTATAGTAGAAGCAGCCAGATACAAAGAGAAAGTTGTTAACAATATGCACAACAGCACAGGTATGCAGCAAATCTCCTCGCGGTAAGTAGATATCAAATACCATGTGCCTTGTACGTCATTTATAAAAAGCTGGATTTTTTTCGTAAGCAACTGATATTTTTCCGATCAATGCTTTGGGAAAGATTTAAGAAAACGATCCGTCTTGAAGAGGCTTACCCACTGACAACTATTTGTGGATTTGGCATGCTTCGTTACCTCTTGTCAAAAACAGGCACACTGCTTATTTCGACCCCTTTCCCCACAATCCCTTATAAGAAGTCGTTTGTCATACAATATTATGCACGCAAGTGGTATGACGAGCAACACGCACACTTTTGGAGAAGAAAATCACCTTACCTAAATATGGTGATATTATGCATGATTTATCAACAAAACGTGCTAGGATGACTTACATTTATTTAACAGGACTGAAAATCCGGCGTCTCACAAAATAAATATAATATTCTGCCTGCTACCGATTAGCTCACTACGAGAGAAAAAATATAAGAAACACTATAAGATATACTTGCTTATATTCTTAGAAAAGCTATTGTTATGAAAATTTATTGTCAACAAAATGCACAAAGTATTGTTATGCATGTAAAAACATATTTTTCAATAAAAAGTAGTCCACAGATTGGATCACATGAACTGTTCAGTACATGTTGGAAAAACGTGAATACGCGCACGTACTACACAAAAGCAAACTAAAATTTGAATAATGTTCACTCGTCTATTCTAACTTTCCAACACATCGATCGCAATATGATGATTTCGGGTTATTGATACGTCTTAGAATATGACCGTTAAGTTGTTAAACTGCTAGAAAAAAAGTGTTAAAAATATTTCTTTGTTTGATATACCTTTTCAAAACTGATCGGAAACAGGTCGGGAATTATTATCTACCTATACCCTACTATAATTATGTAGTCTCGTCGTGATCGTCATCATCATTATCATCATCCTGGTGATCCTCAAGAAGAAGGGAAGATTATCATCCTCTCAATGTACTCGACATATGTACTTCAGAGCATCAGAACTAGGTTTAAATGTGTCGAGGATTTCTTAGTGAGCCAAAAATATCTTGTAGTCTGTAAAAATTGGCAAACACTTCACTGGTGGAAAAAGTGACAAAAACCATGTTCGAAAGTACGCACGGAAGTATATGGAAATCAACATGGAAAGGGATATTGCCATCATGACGCTTATCGTTAGTGATGATATGCATATTATAGTATATAGGTATTTATGTATCATGTATGTATTTGTTTGATGAAATCTTGAATAATGTGGACATTTTATATAGACGTTCTCATATACACATACATACATTAATTTGTTCGTGTAAATAAATAGTAAAGTACAAGAAGATGCATGTAAAGAAGTAGCTCAATAACCGGATATGATACTGACATTGTTGACATGAATAATAACCTTTAGTCTGTCTGAAGCATTATTAAGTGTTATTAGTAGTTTCAAAAGTTTGAGTTAATCGGATTTAATTGAATTTCCTATGAAAATGTATGCATAATTAAAAGAAACATATACCTTATAAAGTCGTATACCTTGATTGCAAATTAATTAATAAACTTTTACATTCACTCATTGTTCCAACTCACCTATTCTTAGTTTATGTTTTGTATAACGTATGTTATTGTTGCTTGAAAATGGGCCATTAGGTTTTTACAATACAATCAAATCTCCCAATGAATAATTTTTGCATCCGGTGGACAGACACCAATATTTTGTACCATGCGACAAGGCGGCGTTTGCCGCAATAACTATAATTCTTCTATAACTATAATTTCGTTACTTTTTGGTTCATGAAATGCAAGATACATGCATCGCAATATTTTCCATGCAGCGCCACCACAAGATCAAAATCAACTACAATTATACATACATAATATATGTTTTAAGGCATCGAGCCCGTCTATGTGTGTACAAATAAAATTTCACGTAATCGAATAGCAATTCTTGACTTTAAGCAGAGTAATTATATTAAAAAGGTGGTCCAGGTCTCAGCGTCGAAATGTTTTCGTGCTAGTACTAAACTAATATGCTACTACGTAGTGCTTCTTTCATTGCAATATATTATTATTGCAATGCCCCGTTTGCTTTAAACTCATTCCACTTCCACGAAACAACTTTTCTCTCACTAAAGCTCCTCCACTCGAAATAAGTTCGTCATGCACCTCTTCATCATCATCATCATCATTACAATCATCATGAAAAGCGAGTGGATAGGGCAGAGAATTAAAGTGATGGAAGATGAGTGCATTTCAAGCAAGGGTAACACAGACAGCAAAAAAGTATATTATTGGACCTACACATTTCTTCATACCTTAGAATCGGAGTAAAAGCAAGCAGTTGGAGTAAACCAACAAAAATAGGAGTCAGTTGAAAAGCATCATCAGATCAACAACAGATAGTAATTTGTATCATAAAAAAGGACGTAAGACGAAGATGTGTGTATGAATATATGGGACGGGGATAGACGGAAGACAGCTTTTCAGTTACTCCATTTTCTACACCACTTTGAAAAGAGAGAATATAGTTTCGTCTATCTTTTACTCGTGGTGGTGGCAGTATAGTGGTATCATGTTTCCCTTGTGTTGGATGCAACCTGCGGCAGGCAAATAATGGTAGATTGCCGGAGACCGAGAGATGAAATTTTGAGTAGAATAGAATGTGTCTCCGCAAGTGGAGTTTAGAAAAGCTAAAATAGTATTTGTATAGGCTAAAACATGACGAAAACTACATTAGAATATTTTGAGTGCATGACAAATTTTCAAAAGAGAGAAAAGAGACGGAACTGGGTTGTTTGCACTTTTACTTTATAATCATAATACAAATTATGTGACAAATGAATGATATACAATGCAGAGTAAATATTATGCATGTATTATGAATGTACAATGTTTTTATTTTACTTCAGTTAACAAGCGACGAGTTGGAAGCTTCAAATATGTGCATAATGTAATAATTTTCCATTGTATCCTCAACGATATCATTAGAGTTTTTATCTGTCAAATTAAGTTTAGTTGTTTGTGAAGCTCATTTTATATTGTTTTGTGATGAAATGCCTTGCACGTCATGTCAATATTATACTTTCGTGCAAACAGCCACAGGAGAATGAAGTTTCCGTGATATCATGACATAAAGATGATCGGAAAGTCATTTTCTGCAGACCAAAGCCACACAGATATGTTTAATCTCTTTTATTATTAGCATTTTCCTGTGATATTATGTTTTAAAATGCATGCAGAATTTGGGGCAACGGTGATTTTGACAAAATCATGATAATGAGCAAGGAAATAACCTTGTGCTTTAGAAGTGACCTCAATTATCTATATGCACTGCAATGTTTGGATTGGGATCTCTCTTCCTCAACAGACCTTTTAGCAAGTAGAGCAGTATGTGGTGTAAATGGATTACATGGCTTTTTTAATTAGCGGAATGATGTAGCCAACAGTGTTCTGCTCTCTCACTCTAATCTGAAATGCTCCTCTATCGGAGTAATATATTACATGGGCCTGGTTGACTGGTGTGTAGCCTACGCGCTTGCTTTTGTGAAACTTTCTGGCATTGCAACTTTCTTCACGTAGCATTGCAATAATGACTTGGAATGAATCTCGTCCCGAGATCTAATAAATTTCTGCTTTTATTATTCCAAGCCGTAGAGGACCAGGCAGACTGTTTACACGTTTTACCATTTTCCCGATATTTGAAGAATAATTTCGGAGGACATCTACTGCCACCCGGGTGGATCAGAAAGAAACCGGTGCAGTCAGTGCTTTAGTAAATTTGTCCGAATCCAGTAGAGGAAAGTCTGGCTTTGCTTTTGACATTCCGGGTAGTTTGTAATTTTTGCACCTATGTAGGTAAAAATATTGCTTTTCATGACGCATGATTACAAACGTTTATAAACACGAGTTGGTTCACGATTTTTGTCTAAAGTGAAAGTTTAAAGTACCAAAAGTACACCTTGCACTTGAATGCTGGATAAACATGCACATGGGATGTAATGTAATGAAAATCAGCGTGTGTATTAAAGATGTAATTGTACACGCAAGCAAGCAATTACACACATAAAGGTCAGTAAAAGTACAAGGTGACCTTTACTATTTTTAATTAGTCTTCTCATTTGAATGGTTTGTTTGGCGATGTGCTCTACTAGTACTATGACTTAATAATTTTACTAATCTTTTCATAGATTTGCATTTTATAATTCAATCATTTTAAACCCATCACGCTCTATTCTATTACATCTGCTAAGGATTTGGAAAGTAATTATTAAAAGAGCAAAACAAGCTAAGCGAGAAATGAAAGCACATACGTATGTGCATAATGTATAGTATAGATATCAATAGTATAAAACTGACAGATTGAGCATAAATGTTATTTGCCTTAGTTTTGCATGCATGATTTAATCTAATCTTTAAATCAACTTTGTCAACCATTCCTGTTACTTGCTTAGAGTAAATGATATGATTATTTAGTATATGTTTTTTTTGTTACTTTAAACTCGAATATTAGATATGAAAAGTTTCAGGATCATACGTGTATCAAAAATGCGTATACATTGATAATGTACATGAACGATAATCAGTTCAATACAAAATTCCACCAGATCAATTTTTATATTCAGTTCTTATTGGCATATTATATACATCCTGCAAATGCAATAAATGTTCCATTCTCTTTGTGCGATTTGAACTGTAGGAATAATTACTATGTTGAGGTTGTTTAAAATAGTGTATGATCAACCATCAACATTATATGAAATTTCAATAAAGAGCTACAATAGACATCTACACTAACAAATCCGAATTCGGAATAATTAAATTGGCCTTCGGAAAGTTCCTATAATCCAATTCCCATAATGCGACAGTTCCCATATTTTGAGTTCTCATAAAAGGCTAAT
>JAQIXW010002815.1:0-14470 GCA_034700685.1 Willowsia buskii | reverse complement strand
AGCATTGAGGCGGGGACAAATTTGTCGCTCGTTTTCCGATTTTCTGGAGGTAATCATATATTTGTATTATAAATATGAGATATTTACTTGCATAAAGTCTGATCATCAATTATCATAAGATTAAAGCACTTAACGACATCATGCTGTTTTTAAAGAATTCCATTGGAGTCAGACTTCGCACTGCTCAAAAATTCTCTCATTCGAGATAAATGATTCCTGAACGCAAATGTGTTGCACTTTTCTCGTAGAACTTTTTATTTTCTGTACTTAAGCAAACAATCCTTTCGTAAATGGTAATATTCCATTTTAAAGGAATTAGTGATTTCAATATTGTTATCTTGTCATTCAAGAATGTCGTAACAAAACTTCTAAAGTGTTTTGTTATCCTGGGTTATGATAATAATACTTATCTTACTCAATGATAACTTTTGAATATAGACAGTGAACATGAAATATAAACTATGGGAACTCAAGTTTCTGTGACCTTGATGGATCGTGTCTCAGTAGTCTCAAATCGCAGAATCCATTCATTACATGATTGATAATAAAAATCTTATAAATACATGTGAAATACACGCCCAAATTTGATAGTCGAGAAACTGACCAGCTCCATGCAACTTATCTGATTGCAAAAGATTATACAAACTGTTAAAACTCAAATTTCATAGTAGCCATAAAACGAAACATTAGTCATGATTCTTTTAGTTGAAATTATAATTTTTGCAACAGTGTTACTTACTTGGTGGTTGTATAATGACAGAAAACGATATACCAAATATCCACCAGGTAAAAAATTATAAAATAACACAACTTAATTTCAATTTTAAAACAATTTAAATTTTATTATTAACAGGCCCAACCCGCATTCCTATTATTGGAAGCATGTTGCCAGTGATTATGCAATCTGACTTTCCCCCAGCTTCATTAAAAAAGCTTGAAGAGATTTACGGGGACGTTTACTTCATTAAATTAGGAGGAACCGAAACAGGTTTAAATCAACTCATGGTATATCAAAGCACTATTTAGTCCGAACATTTGACTGCATCGTTAAGAACATATTGCTTTGCAGTTGTATTTAATTCCCCGGATTCGGTACGTGAAATATTAACACATGATCAAGCTAATGGAAGATTTCAATTTGAAGTAATACGAGTGAGACACAGCGAGAAAAATCTAGGTATTAATTGATTTTTATTAATTATGCATATTGTTTTATCTATTTTAGGGAATATTATACATTTTTATTATGCATCTCATAGGAATAATTTGGGGACATGGAAAGCCATGGCACAATCTGCGACGTTTCACAATAAGAAATCTCAGAGATTTTGGTTTCGGCAAGTCATCAACAATGGATGCAGTCGTGAATGAGGAAATTGATAAATTTCTGGATCATCTCAGAAGCCTAACAAGCAAAGCAAAAGATAATATTATCCATGTCGAAGACATGTTCAGTTTAGCTACTCTCAGTGTACTATGGCGCTTAGTCTCTGGGAAGTCGTTTGAATACAATGATCCAAAACTACATAGATTTCTCCATCTCACTACCGACTTTGTGAGAACCACAAATTTCGCTTTGGATTTTGGGGAATCATTCCCTATTCTCAGAACATTGTTCCCAGAATGGACGGGAAAGACTGTGCAGCGACAAACATCACAGGATTTATTTGATTACGGAAAAGTAAAAATAAAATAATATATTATCAAGTTGAGAAATTCGTTCTTCCGAAATTCAAAATGTATAATATTAATATTTTTCAATGTTCGAATAGGATTTACTAGAGGAACAACGCCAAATGGGTGAAAGCGAGTTGGGACCGGAGACATTCATTAGTATGTTTACCGAAAAGATTGATCGAAGCAAGGAAGAGATTGGCACAGATTTTACAGGTATCTTTGTAAATGAATTTAAAATTGATTGAGTACCAAACAACCAATTAGTTAAGTACAGGATTTCTCTACATGTGTATTCATTCAAATTATTAGATGAGCAATTTGTGATGACAATTCTTGATTTAATGTTGGGTGGCTCCGATACCTCAAGCAAGACCTTGACCTTCGGAATTTTGTACATGTTTTTGAATCCTGATGTTCAAGAGAAAGTTCAAAAAGAAATCGATGATGTCATTCCAGATGAAAAATTCATTGAATCAGCAATGAAATCAAAATTACCATATACAAATGCTACTATTCTTAGAATTATGAGATATTCAACTATTATACCTACTCCGACTAGAGAGGCGACTGAAGACTTTTTCTTTAGAGGTTACCTCATAAAGAAAGGGACAAGTCTGCTTCCAAATATATGGACTTGCCACTTTAGCGAGAAAGTTTGGGGAGATCCAGAAAGATTTCGTCCAGAGAGATTTCTCAATAAGTCGGGAACAGAGATTGACCAGAGTATTGCGGATAGACTTCTTTCATTTGGGGCAGGTAATGCTAGAGTGACTACATGTTATTATGGTGTTCTGAACTGAAATAATTACTTGAAACAATATGCTGTGATGAGATTTTTCTTAAAAACTTTGTCCCACTTCTTCATCTTTTAGGAAAGCGATTTTGCTTGGGACAGTCACTTGCTGAAACTTCCGTCTTCTTGTACTTTGCTACAGTCATGAGAAGATTTAAATTTATTAAAGTACCCGGAACAAACCCTTCGGTTAAGCCGATTCTTGCAATTTCACTTTCCCCTCAACCGTTTGATGTACAAGTGCTTGAGCGGACCAAATAACCGATATTTAGCAATTAGATAAATATTTTCGGGTTTAAAAATTATCCGATCAAGTCACTAACCCCAAACAAAAATCAAAAATCAAATGAAGTAACGGTGGAAGACAAGTATTAAAGTAGCACAATAACTCATGCCCAATTGTGAATATTTTCATTGTGGGCTATCCCATCAGTAACCTGTAATCGAGAAAAAGTTGAATTCGAAAATGTAATTTTTGTGTGCTCAACAGAAAGAGCATAGTTGAAAACATAAAATTCCTCTCTTTTTAAAATTTAAAACTCCATGTACTTTAAATGGGAATGGGTCAAAGAGGAAAAGTGCCTTTCACCGTGCGAGCTGTAGCGTCTACATTTTTCAACGTATTACCCTTAACGTTGGCGCAAAAGAATCGCAATTAAATTCTCTAGATAGGTATTTAAGGATTTTACAAACTACGATTATTTAAGAAAGTTAGAAATTGTAGTATTTTTTTACAATTTTTTGGCAAGAACGCCTATGGTTGAGAAATCCAGTGATAATATTCAAAAGCTTTCAACTTATTTAAATAATCGTAATTTGCAAAATCGTTAAAAACCTATCTAGAGAATTTAATTGCGATTCTTTTGCGCCAACTTTGAGGGTAATACGTTGAAAAATGTAGACGCTACAGCTCGCACGGTGAAAGGCACTTTTCCTCTTTGACCCATTCCCATTTAAAGTACATGGAGTTTTAAATTTTAAAAAGAGAGGAATTTTATGTTTTCAACTATGCTCTTTCTGTTGAGCACACAAAAATTACATTTTCGAATTCAACTTTTTCTCGATTACAGGTTACTGATGGGATAGCCCTTGTTCATAGACCTTTTACGTGTTATCTCGATTCGGCCTATGTTTTGATATCACATCACATTGCCAATACATAATACATTACAGGGTAAAAGGGTCTAGAGTGAAATTAATGATAACGATAACTTCATATAGAAACCAAGTCATGGAGAAAGCATAACTCTTGTTATGGTATAAATCTTCATATACGTATAGGCTTATTCATTAATACTAAATATAAAATGTGTTTACTTGTAAAAATCATGTGACTCCTCGCTCCTATCATAGTTTAAAGCATTATACGATATTGTGGTTTTTTTACAAACTCCACGGGATTCGGACCAGTCTACGATTCTATCATTTAAAATAAATGATTCCTGAGAGCAAAATTGTTTAAACATTTAGCCCAGAGAACAACGGGCTTTGGTGCATCCAAGCAAACATACAGTTCTTATATAAATGTTAATACATATTCCATACTACAAGCATTATTGATACAATAATATTTAACCTATCATTCAATAATGTCATAACAAGCTTTAAAACGTTTTAATATCCTGGTTTATGGTAATAATATTTATCATGCTCACTGATAATTTCTGGATGTAAACACTAAAATAAAAAAGTTACATGAACTTGTTATGACCTTGTTAAAGTGCATTTAAAAACGCAGTATCCATTCTTTGTCCAATTTCTCAATGAAAAGCTTATAAATACGTGTAAAATGCTCACCAAGTTTGATAGTCGAGAAATTGACTGGCTTCATTCAACTTCACAAATTGGAAAGGATTACACATGTTTTATAACTTTAAATACTCTTTTGCTATAGCTCAGATTACTTACTAACTATAACACGAAACATTTATCATGATTCTAGTAGTCGAAATTATCATTTTTGTAGCAGTGTTACTTTCCTGGTGGATCTATAACGATCAGAAACGATATGCCAAATACCCACCAGGTAACAAATTCTGAAATCACTAAACTTAAATAGAGTTTTGAAGCAGTTAAAAACATATGTTTATCATTTTAATATAAAATGTTTAACCAATTGAGCAGGTCCAACCCGCTTACCATTTATTGGGAGTATTTTGCAAGTACTTATGAAATCTGACTTTGCCCCACTCTCATTAAAAAAGCTTGGTGAATTATACGAGGACGTATATTTTATCAAATTAGGAGGAAGTGAAACAGGTTCTTTTTAATAATGACATATCTCAAAACATTAGTCAACTCAAGCATATAAATACATTATAAAATGAACATTGCATTATAGTTGTTTTTAGCTCACTGGATTCGGTACGTGAAATATTAACACATGATCAAGCTAACGCCAGATTTCAGTTTGAAGTAGTACGTGGGTGGGTATGTGGGTATTGATTTATTTTTATTGTAGTTTTAGACATTTTAGGAAACGTAACACATACATAATTGATAATCTTTTTAAAATTACTGTCACTTGGAATTATTTGGGGATATGGGGAACCATGGCACAATCTGCGACGTTTCACGATAAGAAATCTCAGAGATTTTGGTTTCGGCAAGTCATCGACAATGGATGTAGTTGTTAATGAAGAAGTTGATAAATTTTTTGATCATCTCAGAAACCTATCCAGAAAATCAAAAGACAACATTATTACGACGCTTGAGCTTGCGAAAGCATAGTATTGACTTTGTTACGTTTGTCTGTCTGTCTGTCTGTATGTCAACACGATAACTCCCGAACGCTTCAAGCGATTTCGCTGAAATTTGGTACAGGGACTCCTTGGGTCCCAAGGACAAAGCCTATTGATTCTCAGCAAAATCGAGTTACCCCTTACCCCTCCCCCGGGGAAAACTCTACCTTCTTTCAATGTACCATAGGCATGAGATACCTCATTGGAAAGGCCTTGACACGTACATCATTTCCCTATCATCCGTTTTTTCATACAAAGCGCCCTCTGGCGAAAAATCGAGAAAAACATCTTTTCATCATGAATCGTTTTTCATGTTATTTGTTTATCAATATCACTTTTGTATCACTGCAAACGTCGTCTTTATCCGGTTTTACATCGTTTATTCATGTCAAAGACATGTTCAATTTAGCAGCTCTCAATGTTCTCTGGCGGTTAGTCTCTGGGAAGTCTTTTGAATACAATGATCCAAAACTGCAGCGATTCCTCCAGACTTCTATCAACTTTATAGGAAGCACGAATTTCGCGTTGGATTTTGGGGAATCATTTCCCATTCTCAGAACATTGTTCCCGAAATGGTCGGGAAAGACAGTGCAATAACAAACATCACAGGATTTATATGACTTTGTAAAAGTAAGCTTTTGTTACATGCATGCATAAATTTCTACAAAAAATTTTCATCACTACATTTTTATCAATTATATGTGTGTACATTTTTAAATAGAATTTACTCGATCAACAACGTGAATTGGATAAAAGTGAAGTGGGACCGGAGACATTCATTAATGTGTTTGCCGATAAAATAAATCGAAGCAAGGAGTATGTTGATACAGGTTTTACGGGTATCTTTGCATTTTAAAAACTACTAATAATTATAAGTACATGACCATGAAATGCTTAAACATGCTCATATGTACATTAATTTTAATAGATGAACAATTCGTTATGACGATTCTCGATTTGATGCTTGCTGGCTCGGAAACTTCAAGCAAGACCTTAACATTCGGAATTTTGTACATGCTTTTGAATCCTGATGTTCAAGAGAAAGTTCAAAATGAGATCGATCGTGTCATTCGAGATGAAGCATTCATTGAAACATCAATGAAATCAAAATTACCATATGCATAGGCTACTCTTCTCGAAATTATGAGATATTCAACCATCGGCCCAGCGCCCACCCCTCGGGTGGCACACGAAGACTTTCGCTTTAGAGGTTATTTAATAAAGAAAGGGACATGTCTGATTCCAAGTATATAGAGTTGCCACTACTGTGAGAAAGTTTGGGGCGACCCGGAAACATTTCGTCCAGAGATATTTCTCAATTCTTCGGGAACAAAGATTGACCAGAGAATTGTAAATCAACTTATTTCATTTGGAGGAGGTGACTGCATATTAATTTGATGTTCTAAAATTTCTACGCAATTGCTAGAAAAAATGATTTACTGTACGTTCCCAGAAAAGTTAGTTCCTAGAAGACATTTTTCTAGAATTCCGTTCCCAGAAGAGGAAAGTTCCGGTACATATGAATTCCTGGAAGCGGTAAACTCCCATATTCGCTTAATTCATAGAAAAGAAAGTTTATATACCTAAGCATAAAATTCCTAGAACGTGCATTCCAAGGTTTTCATTTTTTAAAGCATTATTGCAGAACCAAATGAGGAGCATGACAGTTACTATTTTAATCATTACAATTCAAAATTTCCAGTGCGTTTCTTAAATTCTAGTATTATACAAAGTGGTCAATGTAAAGCAGGTTGCTAAAGAGTGCAATTTAGTTTCCATTTTTACCAACGTAATGGAACCAAATGCTCAGTATTTGTCAAATTTAGTTGGTCACAAATACTATTTGCTTTGCTTCGCTAAAACAACATTTAAGGAACCGAGACTTTTCAATGCATATAACAATCCTAGCAATAATGTACTTAAATAACCTTAGTTGAATAAATGAACATAAAACTTAACTAGAGCTTAACTTAACTTAACCCGTTCGCGTTCATTTTTAGTGCAGAGGATTGGAATCGCCATTCAACGTGGAAATGCCATCTCGGTTGTGGGAACCTTTCCTCCATCGAAGCCTCTTACGGATATCTTTTATATTTTATAGGATTGTTATAGATATAGGATTGCTTTAGTCATTATTATATTTTGAAACATTTCTACCCTGTCCAGTTGTTAAAAATGTGAAATGTTGGAAAATAGAATACCTAAATACTAAGAGCTTGAATGTTTACATCTTATTGAGACATTGACTACGTTGCTACTTTAATGTGCTAATTATAAATATTGAAAGCATGAGTTATGACCTCCTCTTTCGCACTTAATTCGAATGACTTTATGTGCTGTATTTTGGTAGAGAAGAATCGGGGAAATTTTAATATGCAGATGCACTAAAAATGTTTCAACACTATTGAACAAATTTAAAATTTGCGTTAATTTTTTCACCAATCTAATTTCACCGAGATTATTAGCTTGGATGGTGAACGAAATAGCAAACGGCCAAGAGTGCCATGTTGCCTTATTTTCTTCAAAAGCCATAACCATGCTAACGCTCGAATTAGCAGTAACTCTATTATAAAACCAGGTCAAAGAGGATTTGTTCTGCTCAGGTAGGCCCTCCAAAAAATCCTTCATTCGATTATGTATCATTTTATCCTGTAACACAAAGCTGTAATTACGAGCCTTCAAATCTAATGGGTGACTTAGCACTTCTTCTGGAGTTGGACTGATTAAACTACTTGTTATATAGCCGGAGTAAATGTTGACGAGAATTAGACCCACAAACATCCACAAAATAAAAAGAGAGGAATGCTGTAAACGCTTTGTGATACCTGTGGGGCCACTTGAAATAAGTACTGAGAGAATACCTGAATAAGTTAAAATAGGAAATTTAAAATTTGGGAAAGAAGTTACTAAACCTAAGGTTAAAATTACTATTATTAGACAAGCCCATATTGTGAAGTCGAAAGGCGCTGTGAAGACGACGAAGTGGAGTGGAGACTGACGCACCTTCCGGAAAGTTTGGTAGTAAGCAAAGTTTGTTACGAGAACACCCGTCTAGTTTGTAAAAAATTGATACACATTTGCATTAACTGTAATTTAGTTTAACTTTAACATTTATTTTTAATATTTGATAAAAAATAGTACCTGCACGAAACGTGACATTTCAGATTGTGATCATATTGTGATTTCTCCTTGGGTGGCTGTTGTTTTCATCCACTTAATAGCAAAATTAGTACCAAGGTTAACTACTCACGTTTTTAGCGTCGAGTTTATCAGCTAGCTACAAATAGAGGCAAGATGCAGTATTCCAACTAACAGCCTGTAAAAGTTCATAAATGTATTTTATTGAAGTCATACGAATTCTGACACTGGAAGACTTTTTTATTCAGTACAATTTAGTGGCGTCACGACAGACACAGATATTAGTGTATAACAGCTGTAGCTACCTTTAATTATCTACTTAAATAAACTGCGATCAAAATTATATTTAAACCATGTTTCTAACTTTTGAGATATTAATCGTTTCCATATTGCTAATATTTTGGTGGATTTATAATGATCAGAAGCGATACGCAATTGCCCGCCGGGTAAGTTTCAAAATATCTATAAAAAATTCAACATACATCTTTCATTTAACATTAATTTTCACCAATCCAGCTTCATTTAAAACCCTTAATTATATTACAGGTCCGGTACGCATCCCCATATTTGGGAGTTTGTTACAAGTCATATGGAAGTCAGACTTTCCAGCTATTTCTTTCATAAAACTCAGCAAAACTTATGGCGACACATTCTTTTTTAAACTGGGTGGAAAAGAAACAGGTTACTATACAAACGATTTGCATATCATTATGGTAAAAATATTTTTCAGATAACTAATAAAACCACAATCATATTTATATATTTTTAGTTGTATTCAACTCTGAAGATTCAATACGTGAAATGCTAACCCATGACCAAGCTCGAGAGGAAGAATTCAATTTGAGGCAATAAAAGTGAGACATAACAACAAAAATCTAGGTAAAATATTTGACTTCATTTTACATTTAAAATATATGATTTGTATTTGTGGAGGGAGAAAATACAATTCGAAACCATAAAATATATATACTTGTCAAAAGGATTAACATGGAGTTATGGGGAACAATGGCCCAATCTGCGACGCTTCACAATTCGAAATCTGAGGGATTTCGAATTCGGAAAATCAGCAGCAATGGACGTAGTAGTGAACGCGGAGATTGAAAAGTTTATTAGTCGTCTCCAATCCGAAACTAGCAATGCGAAAAATAACATTATCCTCGTTGAAGACATGTTCAATCTTGCTGCGCTCAAAGTTTTATGGTGACTGGTCTCTGAAAAGCCGTATGATTACAATGATCCAAAATTGCAGAGACTTCTCCAACTGAACACTGAGTTTCCGAGAACAACAAATTTCGCTCTGGATTTAAAGGAAACATTCCCCATTTTGCGAGACTTGTTTCCGGTGTGGTCGGGGAAAGTATTGCAGCAACAGTCTTGTCAGGATTTGTATGATTATGGACGGGTAAGTAAAATAATGAATAACTATTATCATTTCAATGTAGTTTGGTTAATACATGACTTTTTAATGAACAATAGGATTTGTTAGAGGAACAGATACAGATGAGTAGAGGTGATGCAGAGCCAGAGACATTTATCAACATTTTTACAGAGAAAGTTGACTGCAGCAAAACAGATTCTGACACAGATTTCATAGGTAAGTGTTTCAACATTATAGTCATATAGCCTTTAAGTTATCAAGAAAAATTTAGCATTATTTTTAAGCTCATCTTTATATTTTTATGATGTATGAACAATTTGTATTGACAATTCTGGACCTATTGGTTGCTAGTGCAGATACGTCTAGCAAGAGTCTCACATTTGGGATTTTGTACATGCTTTTGAACCCTCATGTTTAAGAGAAAGTGCAAAATGAAATTGACAGCGTTGTTACTGATGATGTATTTCTTGAATGCACAATGAAATCAAAGTTGCCATATACTCAGGCAACTATTCTTGAAATCATGAGATACTCGACTATTCTCCCAACTCCTGCTCCACGAGAAGCGACTGAGGACTTTTACCTTAGAGGTTTTCTGATAAAGAAAGGAACCAGTCTGATTCCATATATTCATGCATCACATTTTAGTGAGAAAGTTTGGGGAGACCCATTAAAGTTTCGTCCGGAAAGATTTCTCGATTCATCTTAAACAAAAGATGACCAGAGTGTTGCATATAGACTGCTTTCGTTTGGTGCAGGTATTTGTCCATTTTATATTTGTGCTAGGTGTAATGTAAGTGTGTATATTTTCTAATGAAGCCTAAATGAAATTTTATTTTGAATTAGGAAAACGCATTTGCTTGGGACAGTCCCTTGCTGAAACTACCATCTTCTTGTACTTTACTTCAGTCATGAGACGATTCAAGTTCATCCGTGTACCCGGTACAAACCCATCTCTAAAGCCGATTTTGGGCATTACCCTCTGTCCTGAACCATTCTTGGTTCAGGTGATTGACAGAACCTTGAAAATTAAAAATGATATTGGAGCATATACATATATACACGATATTTCATGATCACACAATACATATTTGTGAAAAATTTAATACACCATTTACAGTGATAAATGTACATCTTTTACAAATACAAATAATATTGGTTAGTACAATATTTATTTTGATCGAATATCTTCTAATCTAATCAAATCTAAATGAACTTAATGAACTAACAAATATTTACATAATCCAATGAGAAATTTCTCAATACCCGTAATCGTAGTAATTCATTTTAATAGGACTTAACAGTAGCATTGTGCTTCTGAGGAGTGAAGATTACGCTCTTAAACTTTAACCGATATCAGTGCAGACGCTGTCAAGTTTGACAAGAACCCTAAAACCGTTACGCAAGTAAACTTCTTCATTGCATACATATTTACCTCCACTTGTCACAGCTACGAGTTTGTATGAACGTAATAAACGTTTTCCCAGTTTGCCTCCTTGCTTTTGCTGGAAATTGAGGTATTTGTGAAGCTTTAAACTATAACCATGAATTTCTGCAACAAATGATAAAAACATGGCGAACGACCCCAGAAACCAGAATCCCATCACCACACCAAAAAGCTTAATTATTGTGTCATCGTCTGCAGCAAGTCGAATGCTAAGCAGTGCGGACAAGACTGTATTAAAAGTGAGAAGAGCCTTTACAAGACGAACATACATTAGCCAGCTACAGCTCCTTATGCATACACAGACACGCACACAAATATTATCCAGATGACAACTCGAGATAGTCGAGATCACAGTTACTGCTTGGTTCCCTAAGCTGCTGTAGTAGCCTCGAACTCGACCTGTTGTGTGATTCTGCGTGCTTGTGTGTGTACATAAGGAGCTGCAGCAAGGCAAGAAATGAGAGCGCGGCTGGCTTGCAACTTAAACATTAATCGATAATTAAAAATAGTAAACTTCATTTTCCCAGCAAAATTTTTTTCGATTCGGGATCAGGAGTGACCAGTGATGATATTTTGAGTGGTCACTTATGAAAACTTGCGTGTCAGCGAAATAGTGTACCTTGTAAGCACAATTGAGATCATTTTGAGGGTTTGTTATACACATGTTACGAATTTTCAGTTTGCGTATCTTATGGGCCCTTTCACGACATCGCTTTGGCTTTCAGCAAATGATTTTGAAGCTTTTGTATTTCAAAATCAGTGGACAGCAACCCAAATAAGTAAAAGAAATCAAGATGTATAGTATGATGATGAACAAGTTGTGGGGAGTTGTAACATTAGTTTGGATGATTAATTGTATTTTTCTACGATGCTTTGGACACATGAGTTATTCAGCACCCAAGATCCAATAGCTATACTGAACATAGTTTATTGGAGTTTTTGTGTCCCCCAGGTTTTATTTCTTTCTAGAGAAACCCACAGGAAGGTAAGCAACGAAAGACTAGTATTTATGAAGTGGGAAACTAACTAAGTATGATTATAACATGGAAACATCTAAATTGTGATTCACTAGATGAATTGCTGTAGAATTCAAATACTCGAGGCACGAAGCATGAAAAAACTTAAAAATTTTGATGATCAGATACTACTAAAACGGTTACTGAAGCAGATGGACGAACATTTGGTCGGAGTTGGTGCCATTGCAATGTATAAAATGGATTATGGATTCATAGCAGCGGTACGTTCATGCAATATGTAAAAATCATAAGTTTGGATTAAGTCAAAAATCATTTGGATTGCAAGTGAATTCATATAATAAGAACATATCGATATAATCAATTTTCGATTGTACCGTCGAACCCGATCAATGTCGTACCCGACCCCCTTAATCTTTATCATTGTTTGATTTAAAACAATGGCACTCTCAGATTATGAATTTTAAGTCAAAAAGGTAAATTTTTAAGAATCTCATAGACCTACCTGAGTTGAGTTGTCTGAGAGGATCACTTGTTGTTGTCTGAGATGTTCAATATTATTTTAGAAACATTAAATCCTTTAACAATCGCCAACTAGAAATAGTCATAGTGTTTTTCTTAGAAAACTAATATCAACTTTAATATTTATATATGCATGCATATATATAGCTAACTATATGCATGTATGTATCCCAAATTACACTAGAATAATTTTTACTTTTATATTTCTTCTACATTCCATTTCATAACTCAATCTTCAATATTGTTTTATCAGTTAATCTCCTGATGATGGTCGCAGTCAGCGATTGAAAGCTTGAGAAATAAATGGTTATTTTTTTCAAAATGTCATCCATGCACTCCGTTCCTCCCTCTCCACATTCTAATATTTATATATTTGTGGTGTTTGTGAGTATAGAAAATCAGTAGTTGAAGTAATTATCATCTCCTGATTGTACATAATAAACAGTTTATCGAGAGAAAAAATGTGAATGATGTAAAGCACATTATTTCCAGAAGAAAATGTACAGGTATGCTTCAAAATGGGGAAATGTTTTTGGCCACGCTAAAATGGATCATTTTCCCATATATTTTTTGTTAAAACTTCATAAAGTCAATAAATACGCAGTTGATGAAGAAAGATATGTTTTATATGGGACAGTGATTAGGTTTTTATTGGATAATGAATTATCGTACAATGTTAACAATAAAAATAACTATTTCAAGCAAAGTGCTTTTGTCAATTTTCTCGGGCGACCAGGATCTCTGCTGTCGCCCATGCCATGCGCTTCACGGGAGTTAAAATTACACGCCTAAACGCAACACTTTTTGTTGTATGCTATCTTAAGTTTAAAGATCAAATGAAGCAAATATCTTTGGATTTGACAGATAGTTGACAAATATTTGAACTAGAAGTAATAGTTGAGGAAAAGACACAATCGTCTGTGTTTCAATATGGATGTTATCATATCTCGTACGTAAATCGAAATATATGTACCTAAATATATTATTCGGATTTCATGTGATCCACTATCATCAAAACTATCCACCTTGTCAAACCTTTTTCATGATTCCGTCAGTGGATCAAATATTTGCAACCAATCTTTAAAAGACACATTTTTGACAAGAAATTTGCCGCTTTCTAAAATTTCGGGTTTATATCATTACTGTCAACCAAGCGCATTACTGACACGATAGAAAGCTGCACAAAAAAGGTTATGCTGCCACCTTATGAAAGTCAACCAACAGGCAAACCGACCCATTTGTCTGCGTGAATATTTCAGATCTGGTAAATCTGCGCAAAATAGCAGTAATTTTTCATGATTCCGTCAGTGGATCAAATATTTGCAACCAATCTTTTAAAGACACATTTTGGATAAGAAATTTTCCGCTTTCTAAAATTTCGGCTTTATATCATTACTGTCAACCAAGCGCATTACTGACACGATTGAGAGCTGCACAAAAAAGATTATGCTGCCACCTTATGAAAGTCAACCAACTTGCAAACCGACCCATTTGTCTGCGTGAATATTTCAAATCTGGTAAATCTGCGCAAAATAGCAGCAATTTTTCATGATTCCGTCAGTGGATCAAATATTTGCAACCAATCTTTTAAAGACACATTTTGGATAAGTAATTTGCCGCTTTCTAAAATTTCGGCTTTATATCATTACTGTCAACCAAGCTTATTACTGACACGATGGAGAGCTGCCCAAAAAAGATAATGCTGCCACCTTATGAAAGTCAGCCAACTGGCAAACCGACCCATTTGTCTGCGTGAATATTTCAGAACTGGTAAATCTGCGCAAAATAGTAGCAACTTTT